>JABMCL010002937.1:17500-30000 GCA_018857735.1 Alviniconcha marisindica
GCACACTGTTAGAGCAATGTTAGCGCGCTCTCTCTCTCTCTCTCTCTCTCTCTCTCTCTCTCTCTCTCTCTCTCTCTCTCTCTCTCTCTCTCTCTCTCTCTCTCTCTCTCTCTCTCTCCCCCTGCCCCCCTCTCTCTCTTCCCACCTCTCTCTCAGTGAGTGTGTTCATACGAGCCAAATATCACGGGATAGGTCTGTTTATGACCCGGGTGGGCAGGTGTTCACACGGGCAAATAATGTGGCGCGGGTACAAGCTGACCCATGCTTCCTGGCCCAGCCCAGGCGGTCGCTGGGTGTTTTGCTGTTTCTGTAATCCTCTGAAGTCAGGCATGGACAACAAGGTTTTCAAGGTTTTGTTGAGCTTTTGGCCCCTGGGGGGGCTAGAAAGCGAAGTTACATTCGCACACGACATTCCTTGTGAACAAGTACGTGAAGACTGCTAATAAATAACCACCACCCTTTGTATATAAGAAAATAAATGCTCAAACCCAAATCAAAGTTGTTATAAATATGTACGGCTAAGGCGTAAAAATTAAATATTAACAGGATCCTTAACGCGGGTAGTAATCGTTTGGATGCGTACACGCACGGGTGAACGTGGTCCGTCTGTGGTCTCATCCTTATGTCAGCCTACTGCCGCATGGAGAAAAATGGATCTGTCCAAATTCTCTGTCGTCTTCTGTGACTTAGCGCTTGTCTGTGTCTTCCTCCCGCCAACATGTGCACATCTAGTGCATATTCCGTCCGCAGGCTGGCATTGCATGGGTGGCGCCATTTTGGCGGCTAAAACGGAAGTGACGTTTGCAGCTAGCTCAACCTCCGAGGTGTCGCCACCTGTCGTGTGAAGCGTGACAACTTTGCCTGTGAAGCATTTCCGGTCCTGGTCTAACGGACGATGGCTCTTTCTCGTCCTTTGAAGGAAGATCGTCGAGCGCTTCTTCTTCTTCTTAACAGCTTTCTTCTTCGAGTCCTTTTCTTCATATGCAAATGCGAGCTGACTAGTGATGAGTACTCATTTAACATGCGAAATGTTTTAGATATCTCACAACACAGTCCTGACAAATTATAAATACGTATTTGGCACGCATGCATCTGTTCTAGATCTCACAACACAGTCCTGACAAATGGTAAGTACGTATTTGGCACGTAATTGGCTGTTCTAGGTATGTCACAACACAGTCCTGACAAAAGGTAATTACGTATGTGGCACGCATGTGACTGTTCTAGGTATGTCACAACACAGTCCTGACAAATGGTAAATACGTATTTGGCACGTCTGTGTCTGTTTTAGACACCTCACAACACAGTCCTGACAAATGGTAAGTACGTATTTGGCACGTCTGTGACTGTTTTAGACACCTCACAGCACAGTCCTGACAAATGATAAGTACGTATTCGGCACGTCTGTGACTGTTTTAGACACCTCACAACACAGTCCTGACAAATGGTAAGTACGTATTTGGCACGTCTGTGACTGTTCTAGACACCTCACAACACAGTCCTGACAAATGGTAAGTACGTATTTGGCACGTCTGTGACTGTTTTAGACACCTCACAGCACAGTCCTGACAAATGGTAAGTACGTATTTGGCACGTCTGTGACTGTTTTAGACACCTCACAGCACAGTCCTGACAAATGGTAAGTACGTATTTGGCACGTCTGTGACTGTTTTAGACACCTCACAGCACAGTCCTGACAAATGATAAGTACGTATTCGGCACGTCTGTGACTGTTTTAGACACCTCACAGCACAGTCCTGACAAACGATAAGTACGTATTCGGCACGTCTGTGACTGTTTTAGACACCTCACAACACAGTCCTGACAAACGGTAAGTACGTATTCGGCACGTCTGTGACTGTTCTAGACACCTCACAACACAGTCCTGACAAACGGTAAGTACGTATTCGGCACGTCTGTGACTGTTTTAGACACCTCACAACACAGTCCTGACAAACGGTAAGTACGTATTCGGCACGTCTGTGACTGTTCTAGACACCTCACAACACAGTCCTGACAAACGGTAAGTACGTATTCGGCACGTCTGTGACTGTTCTAGACACCTCACAACACAGTCCTGACAAACGGTAAGTACGTATTCGGCACGTCTGTGACTGTTCTAGACACCTCACAACACAGTCCTGACAAACGGTAAGTACGTATTTGGCACGTCTGTGACTGTTCTAGACACCTCACAACACAGTCCTGACAAAGGTAAGTACGTATTTGGCACGTCTGTGACTGTTCTAGACACCTCACAACACAGTCCTGACAAACGGTAAGTACGTATTTGGCACGTCTGTGACTGTTCTAGACACCTCACAACACAGTCCTGACAAACGGTAAGTACGTATTTGGCACGTCTGTGACTGTTCTAGACACCTCACAACACAGTCCTGACAAACGGTAAGTACGTATTTGGCACGTCTGTGACTGTTCTAGACACCTCACAACACAGTCCTGACAAATGGTAAGTACGTATTTGGCACGTCTGTGACTGTTCTAGACACCTCACAACACAGTCCTGACAAACGGTAAGTACGTATTTGGCACGTCTGTGACTGTTCTAGACACCTCACAACACAGTCCTGACAAACGGTAAGTACGTATTTGGCACGTCTGTGACTGTTCTAGACACCTCACAACACAGTCCTGACAAACGGTAAGTACGTATTTGGCACGTCTGTGACTGTTCTAGACACCTCACAACACAGTCCTGACAAACGGTAAGTACGTATTTGGCACGTCTGTGACTGTTCTAGACACCTCACAACACAGTCCTGACAAACGGTAAGTACGTATTTGGCACGTCTGTGACTGTTCTAGACACCTCACAACACAGTCCTGACAAATGGTAAGTACGTATTTGGCACGTCTGTGACTGTTCTAGACACCTCACAGCACAGTCCTGACAAATGGTAAGTACGTATTCGGCACGTCTGTGACTGTTTTAGACACCTCACAGCACAGTCCTGACAAATGGTAAGTACGTATTTGGCACGTCTGTGACTGTTCTAGACACCTCACAGCACAGTCCTGACAAATGGTAAGTACGTATTTGGCACGTCTGTGACTGTTCTAGACACCTCACAGCACAGTCCTGACAAATGGTAAGTACGTATTCGGCACGTCTGTGACTGTTTTAGACACCTCACAGCACAGTCCTGACAAATGGTAAGTACGTATTTGGCACGTCTGTGACTGTTCTAGACACCTCACAACACAGTCCTGACAAACGATAAGTACGTATTTGGCACGTCTGTGACTGTTCTAGACACCTCACAACGCAGTCCTGACAAACGATAAGTACGTATTCGGCACGTCTGTGACTGTTCTAGACACCTCACAACACAGTCCTGACAAATGATAAGTACGTATTCGGCACGTCTGTGACTGTTCTAGACACCTGACAGCACAGTCCTGACAAATGATAAGTACGTATTCGGCACGTCTGTGACTGTTTTAGACACCTCACAACACAGGCCTGACAAATGATAAGTACGTATTTGGCACGTCTGTGACTGTTTCAGACACCTCACAGCACAGTCCTGACAAACGATAAGTACGTATTTGGCACGTCTGTGACTGTTTTAGACACCTCACAGCACAGTCCTGACAAACGATAAGTACGTATTTGGCACGTCTGTGACTGTTCTAGACAGCCTCAAAGCGCAGTCCTGACTGACGAGCACAGTCTCAGGTGTCAGGCCCGTGACTGACGTAGACAGGCAGACTCCCACGCCCTCTGCTTCCGCTAAAAAATGACCCTTGCGGCCATGCGCCGTGCCGTGTGTGTGTGGGTCCGACCCAGACAACAGACGAGAACGGGGCCTGGCAAACCTTGCTGTGCCCTTCCAATCCTCTACAAACAGCTCGTCGCCCGCGCTGCCTCCAGTCGTCCTGCAGCGTGCACACGCCCTGGCCGCCCTCCACACGGCTCGGCCCGCTAGTCAGGGGTCTGCCCAGACGGCATCCTTCCTTCAACCGCTGCCGCATTTTAGTTACGCCGTAGGGTCCAGAAAACTGTCAGCTAACGAGCAGTTTTTTGTTGGTGCTCAAGCATTGGTAAGTCTGTTACAAACAACTCAATTATATCAGACGTTTGTTTTATAACTGACCATGTTGCTTACGCCAGCTCAAATAAAACCAAAATCGTTTAAATCGAGACGGAACTCTTTCTTTTTTTTTACCCGGGGTGGATGCGTCTCATGTTTACGTGCGTGCTTTGGCGCTAGATTGCTTCTACAGTCATATTAGTACCCGACCCATGTGTGTGTGTGTGTTTGTATGCGTGTGTGTGTGTGTGTGTGTGTGTGTGTGTGTGTGTGTGTGTGTGTGTGTGTGTGTGTGTGTGTGTGTTTGTTGTGTGTGTGTGTGTGTGTGTGTGTGTGTGTGTGTGTGTGTGTGTGTGTGTGTGTGTGTGTGTGGTGTGTGTGTTGCGTGTACGTTATGTGTAGTATGTGATGTGTGTGTGGATGTGTGTGATGTGTATGTATGTGTGTGTGTGTGTGTGTGGTTGTGTGTGTGTGTGTGTGTGTGTGTGTGTGTGTGTGTGTGTGTGTGTGTGTGTGTGTGTGTGTGTGTGTGTGTGTGTGTGTGTGTGTGTGTGCGTCTGTGTGTGTGTCTGCGTCTGTGTATGTTTATATGTATGTGTGCGAATGTGTATATGTGTATGTATGTGTGTATGTGGTGTGTGTGGTTGTGTGTTGTGTGTGTGTGTGTGTGTGTGTGTGTGTGTGTGTGTGTGTGTGTGTGTGTGTGTGTGTGTGTGTGTGTGTGTGTGTATGCGTGTGTGCATGTGTGTATGCGTGTGTGCATGTGTGTCTATGACGGATACGACAAAACAATTCTTGAAACAATACATTATCAAGAAGACAGACAGACAGACAGACAGACAGACAGACAGAGACATACAACCACAGACAAGCAGAAACATGGAGTGGTGGTTGGGTGGGTGGGTGGGTGGGGGGGGGGGGGGGTGGATCGCCAAGCCGACCATGTCTGGAATATCAGGGTGCTAACAAAGATGGCGGTGAGAGAGGAGAGAGTTGCTGTCGTCGTGAGGAGGCTGTTAGTCACGCTGTCCCACATGCTCCCAACACTTAGCTTCCCCGTCGGCCTACAGTGAACAGTAACAGTGCTAAAACCGCAAGATGAATTTTGGAAAAGTTTTTAACTTCAGTACAAGATCTACGCAGGCCACGTTTGGCGTTGTCTTTTGCCTACGTTCTGTTTGCTTCCCGCTGTTTTCAAATACTGTGAAAGATCTTATTGTTTTATTCAGAACTCTTTTTTTTTTTAATTCACCCATTGTTGCTACAGTTAGAAACCGTACTCAGCTATTCAGAACACTGCTGCGGTTTTTCGAAAGGCGGCGTTTGAGGAAGAGGTGCATCACAAAAACAGCAGTGAGCGTTTTCTGTCTGTCTTGTTTCCTCAAAAAACAAACAGCCTCCGTAACACGCCCAGTCCCAAAATAGTGCGCTAACAGAGCGTCCAGTTTCAAGGGCGTCACGAACAATTCTTTCTCGGAACGATTTTGCCTGAACAAGTTAGCTCTGCGGTTCTGTCAAACACGGTTTTTGCGTCTCCGGCTTTGTCTGTCGGTGGGCAGTTCAGTTTGAAGGAGCCAACCTTCTTAAAACACTCCAACTCTTTTTTTGAGTATGTGCCTATGATGTATTTTGTATTTACACACACACACACACACACACACACACACACACACACACACACACACACACCACACACACAACCACACACACACACACACACACACACACACCACACACACACACTCACAACACACACACACAACTCCACACCACACACACACACACTCACTACTCACACACACTCACACTCACACTCACACACACACACACACACACACACACACACACACACACACACGCACAGAAGCAGAAGAGAGAGAGTGTGTGTGTGTGTGTGTGTGTGTGTGTGTGTGTGTGTGTGTGTGTGTGTGTGTGTGTGTGTGTGTGTGTGTGTGTGTGTGTGTGTTACATAAATTGTTTTTATTACCAAGCCACATGGGCAGCCATAAGCCGTTTACGGAGAATTATAACTCAATTTTCTGGAGGTGGATTCTGTTATGCAAGAAGCCTATTATGTGTCCAAGCCTTTGTGTTCCTGCTGGTGTCAATGTGTTGTGACACAGCCCAAGCCTTGATATCCCTGCTTGTGTCCAAGCCTTGGTGTTGTTGCTGGTGTCAATCTGTTGTGACATAGTTCATACCTTGGTGTTCCTGTTGGTGTCAATGTGTCGTTGTGACACAGCCCCAGCCTTGGTGTTCCTGCTGATATCAATGTGTTGTGACACAGCCCAAGCCTTGGTGTTCTTGCTGGTGTCAATGTGTTGTGACACAGCCCATGCCTTGGTGTTCCTGCTGGTGTCAATGTGTTGGACACAGCCCAAGCCTTGGTGTTCCTGCTGGTGTCAATGTGTTGTGACACAGCCCAAGCCTTGGTGTTCCTGCTGGTGTCAATGTGTTGGACACAGCCCAAGCCTTGGTGTTCCTGCTGGTGTCAATGTGTTGTGATAGCCCAAGCCTTGGTGTTCTTGCTGGTGTCAATGTGTTGTGACACAGCCCAAACCTTGGTGTTCCTGCTGGTGTCAATGTGTTGGACACAGCCCAAGCCTTGGTGTTCCTGCTGGTGTCAATGTGTTGTGACTAGCCCAAGCCTTGGTGTTCCTTGCTGGTGTCAATGTGTTGTGATCACAGCCCAAAGCCTTGGTGTTCCTTGCTGGTGTCAATGTGTTGTGACACAGCCCAGCCTTGGTGTTCCTGCTGGTGTCAATGTGTTGTGACCAGCCCAACCTTGGTGTTCCTGCTGGTGTCAATGCGTTGTGTCACAGTCTAAGCCTTGGTGTTCTTGCTGGTGTCAATGTGTTGTGACACAGCCCAAGCCTTGGAGTTCCTGCCGGTGTCAATGTGTTGTGACACAATGTGCCATGGTGTTCTGCTGGTGTCAATGCGTTGTGACACAGTGTGCCTTGGCGTTCTGCTGGTGTCATTGCGTTTGTGACACAGCCCAAGACTTGGAGTTCCTGCTGGTGTCAATGTGTTGTGACACAGCCCAAGCCTTGGTGTTCCTGCTGGTGTCAATGTGTTGTGACACAGCCCAAGCCTTGGTGTTCCTGCTGGTGTCAATGTGTCGTTGTGTCAGCCCAAACCAATGCGGCACCGATGGAGATGAGTCGTTCCGTTTGTTTCACTGGGTCGTTCGGTGAAATGTCTCTACAGGCAAGCATGTACAAGGCGCATGGTGGTACTGTTTTCGGCTGAAAGACATTGGAGAGGCGTGACCTGGAAGGCGAGGCCCCGCCCTCAAGTCATCGACTTGAAATATACTGAGCCAAACAAGGCGTGACAAATGCTCCATGGGTTACGCGGCCCAGCCAACAAGCGGAAAGGTCACACCTGAGCAACCGAACTAGCGTTTGATGCTTCGTAAACGCTTCGTTAATCGCTTGCGGAAAATCGAGGTCGCTTTACCTGGGTGGGGTCGCAACAGCCGCAAGAGCAGCGCTACCCATTCCTACCCGCGTGTGCAGCATTTTTGTGTGTGTGTCCAAACAATGGTATGGCTGCCAGTGTTGGGGGATTCTTAACGTGTGCACAGATGTGGCTGCAAGCGTTTGCACACAGGGGCTGTACGGACATGCTGCTGGCACCCGCCCGTGCCAAACTGCGAAAGTGTATGGCATGCGTGTGTGTGTGTGTGTGTGTGTGTGTGTGTGCGTGCGTGCGTGCGTGCGTGCGTGCGTGCGTGCGTGCGTGCGTGTGTGTGTGTGTGTGTGTGTATGTGTGTGTGTGTGTGTGCGCGCGCGCGCGCGCGTGCGTGCGCGTGCGTGCGTGCGTTCGTGCGTGCGTGTGCGAGCGCGCATATGAACTGAGTTGTCTGTGTGGTTACAAACATTCTGCCGTTGGAGCGCCAAGGAAAACCCGTCTGTTAGCTGACAGTACTCGGAGACATATGGCAGTTATGGCAGTGGCTGGAGACATGTGGCGGTGTAACCAGTTATGGCAATGGCTGGAGACATAACATATGGCGGTGTAACCAGTTATGGCAATGGCTTGGGGCCATAACATATGGCGGTGTAACCAGTTATGGCAATGGCTGGAGCCATAACATGTGGCGGTGTAACCAGTTATGGCAATGGCTGGAGCCATAACATACGGCGGTGTAACCAGTTATGGCAATGGCTGGAGCCATAACATATTACGGTGTAACCAGTTATGGCGATGGATGGGGCGTAACATATGGCGGTGTAACCAGTTATGGCAATGGATGGAGACATAACATATGGCGGTGTAACCAGTTATAGCAGTGGCTGGAGGAACGATGTCGTTAATCGACGCTCGGAGTTTAGCTAGAGTGTTACTGACAAAGTGTAACAGATAGAGTGTTACAGCCCAAAGCGTGACATATAGAGTGTTACAGCCTAGAGCGTGGCAGCTAGAGTGTTACAGCCTAGAGTGTTGCATATAGAGTGTGACAGCTAGAATGTCACAGCCAGAGTGTAACAGATAGAGCGCGGCAGCTGTAGTGTTACAGCTAGAGTGTAACAGAGAGAATGTTACGGTTAGAATGGTACAGCTAGGGCGTTAGGGTTAGACTGTTACGGTTAGAGTGCCAGAGTGTTACCGTTAGAATGTCACAACTGGTGTGTTACAATTAGAAGGGCAGCAGCGATGTCTCACTTTGTGCCAGGTTTCGGGCACCTGTCGTCCTTCGACCGAAATCGTGATATTTACGAGAGCCAAATCCGCTATATTCGTTCAGTGATCCGCTATATTCGTTCAGTGATCCGCTATATTCGTTCAGTGATTTCACTTCCACTCTGATTCATCTGAGGCCTGCGGGCCTTGTGCAGCCAGTCCCAGCCTTTCGTGTTCACGTGGCCAGTCTGTGCTCAGAACAGTCAAAGACACGTTTCCGTAAGGAAACCCGCCTTCCCGAAACGGGGTTTTCGCTCAGTCAAGAGGTGGAAGAGATCGATGTAAAAACTTGAAATTATTCACAAGCTTGTTGACCCATGACTTTGAATAAGGATTTGCTTGGACACTGGGTCGAACGAGACTTCCGGTTTTATCAGATACATTCGGGACAACAGTCACTGGGTCGAACAGGTCTTCCTGTTTGATCAGAGACACATTCGGGACAACAGACACTGGGTCGAACGAGACTTCCGGTTTTATCAGATTCATTCGGGACAACAGACACTGGGTCGAACGAGACTTCCAGTTTTATCAAATACATTCGGGACAACAGACACTGGGTCGAACGAGACTTCCGGTTTTATCAGATAATGAGATACATTCGGGACAACAGACACTGGGTCGAACGAGACTTCCGGTTTTATCAGAGACACGTTCGGGACAACAGTCAATGGAGCGAACGAGACTTCCGATTTTATCAGATACATTCGGGACAACAGACACTGGGTCGAACGAGACTTCCGGTTTTATCAGATACATTCGGGACAACAGTCAATGGAGCGAACGAGACTTCCGGTTTTATCAGATACATTCGGGACAACAGTCAATGGATCGAACGAGACTTCCGATTTTATCAGATACATTCGGGACAACACTCAAGCGATTAGGAAAGCGTGGAACGACTCGGTGCAAGACAACTAAACTCCATCAGCCGAGGCCAAAAATAGCAGCGCCTATGCATCGACGCAAAGCACACACACACACACACGCACGCACGCACGCACGCACGCACGCATACACACACACACATACACACACACACACATACACACACACACACACACACGCACGCACGCACGCACGCACGCACGCACGCACGCACGCACACACACACACACACACACACAAAATGCATTTTTCGTGTCTTCGTGTTTTGGATTTTTCTACTGGCTTCAAGTACGCCTAGCAGGTTGAGTGTACCCAGCTCCGCTGTTTTTGTTCACTATTGTTGGCTCTACCGTGCGTGAGACTGTGAGATTTGTCTGACTCTTTCATTATGGAGTCACATTGTTTGGCGGTGGTTTTACGCTCCTGTGCCTTTTTGAATGCTGCTTCTATGGATTTTCAATTCAGCAAGATTGTATGCGTTGAACCCTCAGCGTCAGCCAAAGAAACCAACCACCAAAGAAAGAGAGTTAGCGCGTCACACGAACACAGCAAAGACGTCACCCGAACACAGCAAAGACGTCACCCGAACACAGCAAAGACGTCACACAAACATAGCAAAGACGTCACCCGAACACAGCAAAGACGTCACACGAACACAGCAAAGACGTCACACGAACATAGCAAAGACGTCACCCGAACATAAGACGTCACCCGAACACAGCAAAGACGTCACACAAACACAGCAAAGACGTCACACGAGCACACACACACACAATGCAAAAACGTCACACAAACACAGCAAAGACGTCACACGAGCACACACACACAATGCAAAAACGTCACACAAACAGAGCAAAGACGTCACACGAACACACACACACACACACACACACACGCACGCGCGCGCGCGCGCACACACACGTGTGTGTGGTGATGTATTTGTTGTGTGTTGTGTGTGTGTGTGTGTGTTGTGTGTGTTGCATGTGTGATGGTGTGTTATGTGTGTGTGTGTGTGTGTGCATGTTGCTAATAGTTATGCTTGATCTCTTGTTGATGTCAGCTTTATGTGTTAGTTTTTATTGTATTGCTGATAACATTTTCCGTCTCGATGTACATTATGTGTCCTATATTATGTTCGTTCGGTTTGAGCCGCTGGCCGGGCAGGCGCTTTACAAATTGCCATTATTATTATTATGATTATTATTATTAAGAAGAAGAAGAAAAAAGATGATGATGATGATGATGATGATGATGATGATGATGATGAAGAAAAATAAGACCATTTCTAATACGCTGATTCCATTTCTGTGACCCCTATGAAGTCAGTCCAAGCTCGGTGCATACTGGCATGGAAAAGAAAAGAAAAAGAAAAAAACCGCAATGAACAAACACGCCCGGGTGGTGGGTGGTGGGTGGTGGGTGGTGGGTGGGCTCGAGGGAAGATCGCCCAACATCGGCACCGACGTCGCAACAACAAAACCCAAAAAAGCAAAACCCGACACCAACCAACGACACCACGGCAGCGGCCTTGCCGTCGCGCGTCACTTGTGGTCACAGCGCAGGAGCCGGACAACACAACAACAACAACAACAACAACAACAAAAAAAGAAGAAGAAGAAGACGAGAGACGAACGCGTTGCCCGTGTTTATTTGTGCACAGTTTCTGACCCATGACCCGCGCTGTAACTGTGCCACCGAGTCCGCAGGGCTCTCTACAGTCCGCCATCGAGAAGCTCCGCCCTTCCGACTGCAGCCGTCCACTTCCTGACACGCCGAGTCCGGGGAGGTCACAGAGGGGGGTGTTGGTCGATAGGGTAAGGCGAGGTCACAGAGGGGTGTTGTTGGTCGATAGGGTAAGGCGAGGTCACAGAGGGGTGTTGTTGGGTAAGGCGAGGTCACAAAGGGGTGTTGGTGGTGGACAGGGTGAGGCGAGGTCACAAAGGGGTGTTGTTGGTCGATAGGGTAAGGCGAGGTCAAGGGGGTGTTGGTCGATAGGGTAAGGCGAGGTCACAAAGGGGTGTTGGTCGATAGGGTAAGGCGAGGTCACAAAGGGGTGTTGTTGGTCGATAGGGTAAGGAGGTCACAAAGGGGTGTTGTTTGGCGATAGGGTAAGGCGAGGTCAAAAGGGGTGTTGTTGGTCGATAGGGTAAGGCGAGGTCACAAAGGGGTGTTGTTGGTCGATAGGGTAAAGAGAGGTCACAAAGGGGTGTTGTTGGTCGATAGGGTAAGGCGAGGTCAAAAGGGGTGTTGTTGGTCGATAGGGTAAAGAGAGGTCACATAGGGGTGTTGTTGGTAGATAGGGTAAGGCGAGGTCACAAAGGGTGTTGTTGGTCGATAGGGTAAAGAGAGGTCACAAAGGGGTGTTGTTGGTCGATAGGGTAAGGCGAGGTCACAAAGGGGTGTTGGGTCGATAGGGTAAGGCGAGGTCAAAAGGGGTGTTGTTGGTCGATAGGGTAAGGCGAGGTCACAAAGGGGTGTTGTTGGTCGATAGGGTAAGGCGAGGTCACAAAGGGTGTTGTTGGTCGATAGGGTAAAGAGAGGTCACAAAGGGGTGTTGTTGGTCAATAGGGTAAGGGGGGTATTCGGGTTTCCGCTGTGACAATCTGTATTACTGTTATGGATTTTTGTTGTTGTTGTTGTTGTTGTTGTTGTTGTTGTTGTTGTTTTGGGGGGATATCCAGTATGTCTGTTTATTAAGTTATTATCAATTTAAATGCTTTTGAAGTTGCTTTGAAGTTCTTTCAAACAAATTTAAAAAATGAGCCTTTAGAACCTAGTTGAAATACCCTGTGAGGGATGATTAAAGTATATTGACTTGACTTGAACCTCTTCTTCAAGCACTCCATTGGTAACCAAATCAGAACAGAG
>JABMCL010002937.1:47500-56148 GCA_018857735.1 Alviniconcha marisindica
TTGGGCAGAATGACCGGGATCTTCTACGTGCTACTGCGGTAACACGGGGGTGGAACGGATACCGAAATGAGAGTCAGCACAGAAAGTCGACCCTGGAGAAGAAAATTCTCCCGCCCCGCTCCTGCCGGGACTCGAACCCGGGACCTTTCGATCACGAGTCCGACGCTCTAACCACTGAGCTGTCCCCGCTCCCGAGGAGTGGGTCCTGCCCTCGTGCAGCCTGGCCGTTGGAATGCGAGACGTTCGGAGTGAGCGAGGGCCGCGGACGCTGGTGCCTAGTCCCCCTTTCTCAACTCTGACAGTCGTCCCACGAGACGAAGACGTTACAAAACGTCACCGCTGAACAAGTCCCATGTGTACTGGAATCCTCACGACGACGGAGTTCATGTTCCTGCCGCTGTTTTGTTTTTTTTTTTTTTTTTTTTTTTTTTTTTTAAATTTCATTGGCGCATTTCCACGAATTGTCTCCTTGGAGAAATTGTATGTGGCGTAAAGGCTTACTGTTCAGTCGTTTGTCTGGTCTAACCCTTTCACGGCCATTGTGACGTCATGTGTCCATGGCGTAGTGTTTGCCATCTGCCAGAATGACGTCATAGGACGCTCTGCGTGAATCCTTTTAGCACATGCCCTGGAGAGGAAACGTTCTAGTTTTTGGGGTTGTTGTTTTTTTTAACAATTAAAGGACGTTTCTTTAATACATTACAACACAGCTTTATTGCCAAGTAGGAATACAACTGGACTAGAAATGCTTGGTGCCAAATACACTCAGCACACATTCACGCCATTCATAAAACATCTTAATTTACAACAGCAACAGCAAACGTTGGGGTCAAAGTTCATTGATAAATAAATACATGAGAAATCAAACCGGCGTATTACATCAAAATGACCTCTTTACGAGGCCTACCTCATGCAAACTACTGTCCCTTTAAAAGCAGTTGTAAAAATGATCTACAACAAATGAAGTGATTAACCCAACCGGCTTACACATGCGGCCCACTGTCACCCACTGTCACCCTGTGTTTCAACAGGATGTCCCATGTCCCATTATGACATGTCTGCCGGGAAACTTTCGTGAAGGAACGGCACCCGCAGCGCGAGGGTTCCCTTTTGGGGGGGAAAAGGGTTAAAGGGGTTTGGTTTTCAGGAGGGTTAACCCCGGGGTGGGGTAAAAGGGTTTAACCCCGGGGTGGTTGGGCAAAGGGGTTAAAAGGCGGGGTGTCAAAAAGGGGTTAAAAGGGCCCGGGTTTTTGGGGGTTTTAGGGGGGTTTAAAAGGGGTGGTTCAAAGGGGGTTTAAAGGCGTGGTTGGGCAGAGGGTTTAAAGGCCCCTGGTGGGGCAGGGGGGTTTTAAACCCCGTGGTGTCAAAAGGGTTTAACCCCCCCCCCCGGCCCTGGTGTCAAAGGGTTTAAAGGCGTGGTGTCCCGAGGGTTAAAAGGCGTGGGGGTCAAAAAGGGTTAAACCCCGTTTGGGGTCAAAGGGTTAAAAGGGGGTGGTGTCAAAAGGGTTAAATTTGTGGGGGTTTAAAGGGTAACGGGGGTTTGGGGTCAAATGGTTTAACGGCCCGGGGGGTGTAAAGGGGTTTTAAAAGCCGTGGTGTCGGGGTGTTAAAACCCGTGGTGTCAAATGGGTTTAAAGGCGTGGGGTCAAAAGGGGTTTAAAAGCGTTTGGGGCAGAGGTGTTAAACCTCTTTGGGGGGCAAAGGGTTTTAAAGGCGTGGTTTTCAAGGGGGTTCCCCCCCCCCCCCCGGGGGGTCAGGGGTTTAACGGCGTTTGGGGTTTAGGGGTTTTAAAACCGGGGGGTTGGTGTCAGGGGGGTTACCGTACTGGTGTCAAAGGGTTTAAAAGCGTTTTGGGGTTTAAAGGGTTAAAAGGCCCCTGGGGGGTTTTAGAGTGTTAACCTCGTTTTGGTTTTCAAAAAGGGTAAAAAGGGGGGGGTGTCAAATGGTTTAACGGCGGTTTTTGTCAGAGGGTTTTTTTTCGGCGTGGGGGTCAGGGGTTTAAAACCCGTGGTTGTTCCCAAAAGGGGTTTTAAGGCTGGTTTTTCAAAAAGGGTTTTAAACGGGCCGTTTTTTGGGCCCCCAAAGGGTTTAACGGGGTTTGGGGCAGAGGGGGGTTTAACCCTTTCCTGGGTGGGCAGAGGGGGTTTAAAGGGGGTGGTGTCAGAGGGTTTAAAGGCCCGGGGCGGGGTTTTAGAGGGTTAACGGGGGTGGGGGTTCAAAGGGGTTTTTCCCGGGGTTTTGGGGGTCAGAGGGTTAAAAAGGCCCCTTTGGGGTTTAGAGGGACCGGCGTTTTGGGGTCAGAGGGTTAATGGCAGTGGGGTCAGAGGGTTTAACCGGGGGGTTTTCAAGGGGGTTTAACCGGGCCCCTGGTGTCAAAGGTTTAAAGGCGTTTGGGGTCAGGGGGGGGTTTAAAGGCCCTGGTTTTCAGAGGGTTAAAAGGGCGGGGGTGTCAGAGGGGTTTAAAGGGTTGGTTTTCAGAGGGTTAAAAGGCGTGGTGTCAGAGGGGGTTAAACGGGTGGTGTCAAAAAAAGTTAAAAGGCGTTTGGGGTCAAAGAGTTAAAAGGCGTGGTGTAAAAAAGGGGAAACCCGGGGGGTGGGTGTCAGAGGGTTTAAAGGGTGGGTTTAGTCTACAAGAAGGGCAGACAGGGCCCCAAAAATGAGACCCCGGCAGGAAGCGGACCCGCAAGCAAAAATGACTCCGGCCAAAACCCGCACAAAGGGCAAAAAACTGGGGTTTAAAAAAAGACAAACGACAGTGTGTGGGGGGGGGGGGGTTTGGGTAGGGGCACGTTTCATCCAAATCCCCAAATGTGAACCAACTGTTTGGTATTGTCCTCCTTTCAATAAAAAATCTCTTTTTTTCTTTTTTTTTTTTTTTCTCTGGGTACCCTTTGGGCTCTTTTCTGTTTTTGTTGCTTGGTGTCTTGTGTCTTTTTCGTTTTTTTTGTTTTTTTTTGTTTTTTTGTTTGTTTTTGTTTGGGGGGCTTCTTTTTTGTTGCTCTTTGTGTGTTTTGTGTTTGTGTGTGTGTTTTTGGGGGTGTGTGTTGGGGGTGTTGTGTGTTATTGTTGTGTGGTGTGTATGTTTTTGTGCGTTTGGGGTTTTTTGTGTTTGAGTGGGCGTTTGCCCCCTGTTTGTGTTTGAGTGGTGTTTGTATGTGTTATTTTTTTTGTGTGTGGGATATGTGTGTGTTTTGTGTGTGTGTTGGGGTGTGTGTGTTTTGTTTTGGGGTGTGTGTGGTGTGGGTGTGTGTGTGTGTGTGTTGTGTGTGTTTGTGTGTGGGGGTTGTGTGTGGGGGTGTGTGTGTGTGTGGTGTGGTATTTAGCCCTTTTTGTGTTGGGGGGTTTTGTGTGGTTTTGTTTTTTTGTGGGTTGGTTTTGGTTTTGGGGGGGTGTGTTTTGTGTGTGTGTTTTGTGTGTGTGTGGTGTATGCGTGTGTGTGTGTGGTTTTTGGGTGGGTGGTGGGTTGTGTGTGTTTAAGTGTGTGGTTTTTTTGTGGGGTAGGTGGGGGTCTTGGTGGGGTTGTGATTTTGTGTGGGTTTTGTGTGTGTGTGGGGTTTTTGTTGTGTGGGGTGGGGTTTTGCGAATGTGGTGTGTGGTTTTTGCGTGTTTCGAATTTGGTGTGGGGTGTGTGCCCTGTTTCGAATGTGTGGGGTGGGGTGGTGTGGGGTGTGTGTGTGTGTGTGTGTGTGTGTGTGTGTCGTTGTGTTGTTTTGTGTGTGGTGTGTTGGGAAATTTGTTTGGTGCGTGTGAGGTTGTAAAAGGGTGTGTGTGTGTGTTTTTCGGGGGGGTTGGAATGTGTGTGTGTTTGTGTGTGTGTGGGGGTTTGTGTGGGTGTGTTGGGGGTGTGTGTGGTGGGGTGTGTGTGTATTTGTGTGTGTGTGTTGTGTTTCGCCCCCGGGGGTTATGTTTGGGGTGTGTGGTGTTTTGTGTGTTGTTGGTTTTGTGTGGGGTGTGTGTGTGTGTGTGTGTGTGTGTGTTGGTGTTTTGTGTTTTTCTTTTTGTTGGCCCTTTTTTGTTTTGTTTTTTTGTTTTGGGGGTATTTTTTGTTTTTTTTTCTTTGTTTTTTTTTGTGTTCTCTCTCTCTCTCCCCTCTTCTCCTCTCCTCCTCTCCCCTCTCTCCTCCTCTTTCCCCCTTCTCTTTTCTCTCTCTTCTCTCTTTTCTTCCTCCCCCTTTTCTCTCTCTCTCTCTCTCTCTTTCCCCTCTTCCCCTCCCCCTCAATTTTTCCTCTCCCCCCTCTCAACCACCAAAACACCCAAAAACCCCCCCCACACACACCCCAAAACACAAAACAAACCTGTTTTCACCCCCAAAAACACCCCACACACACACCACACACACAACACACAAAACACACACACACAAAAACACACAAACAAAACACACCACAAAAACAACAACACACCCCAAACACACACACACCAACCCCACACCCCCAAAACACACACCACACCCCACACACCCAAAACCCCACACAAAACAAAAAAAAACAAAACCAAAAAAAAAAGCGGGATGGGCCCGAAAAAGAAAAACGTACCAAAGAACCCAAAACGGGGCCGAAAAAGCCCTTTATGCCGTTTCAAAAGAAATTTTCTACCCCTTCAATGATAATGACGTAATGCCCGTGCCCCCCACGGCCAGGGCATCCCCTGTAGCAGCGAGGGGGGCCCCAAAAGAAAAAAAGAGGGGGGGCGATCAACGGGGACTTGTTTTTACAAGCACCCCGGCCAACTAGGGTCCGATGCAGGTTTTTGGCATTGGGGGTTTTTTAGACTGGCTTCCCCAAAGCCACGCGGAGGACCCAGCCCCAACTTTCAGAATTCCCACCCTCAGCCTTCTCTCAACATTTTTTCCGCCCTTGACTCCAAAACCCTCACATTGCTGGGGGTTCCCTTAACAGCCTTTTTTCAAAAGCCGTTTCCCTTGCTACAAACCCTTTTTTCACATTTCTGTCCGTTGGGTACAGCCTTCTCTCACATTGCGGGGCCCCCTTTCTTTTCAGCCCTTTTCCCCACAAATTTCTGTCCCTTGTACCCGCCCTTCTCTTCACAAATTTCCTGTCCCCTTTCTACAGCCTTTCTCACCCTTGCTGTCCCCTTGCTACCCGGTTTTCCCCTACAGTCCCCGTTACAGTTTTTTTTTCACATTGTGGGCCTTGCTACAGCCTTCCCCTCCCCAAATTTCTGTTCTTGTACAAACCTTTTTCTCACATTTTTGTCCGTTGCTACAGCTTTCTCTCACAAATTTTTGTCCGCCAGGGGTACAGTCTTCTCTCACATTTCTGCCGTTGCTACAGCCTTTTTCCACCTTGCTGTCCGTTGCTACAGCCTTTCTCACAGGCCATTGTTACAGCCTTCTTTTTACATTGCTGTTTTCCCTTTGCTTAAAAGCCTTCTCTCACATTGCCTGTCCGTTGCTTTAAACCTTTTTACATTGCTGTCCGTTGTACAGCCCTTTTTTCAAAATTTCTGTTCCCTTTCTACAGCCTTCTCTCACATTTTTCTGTCCGTTGCTTACAGCCTTTTTTTTTCCCATTTCGTCCCTTGCTACAGCCCTTCTCTCACATTGCCTGTCCGTTGCTACATCCTTCTCTCACATTTTCTTTTCCGGTTTCTACAGTTCTCTCCCCATTGCTGTCCGTTCTAAAAGCTTTCTTTTCACATTTGGGGGTCCGTTGCTACAACCTTCTCTCACAAAAACCCTTTTTACAACCTTTCTCACATTGCTGTCCGTTGCCTTTCAGCCCTTTTCCCCACCTTGCTGTCCGTTTCCCACAGCCTTCTCTCCCCATTGTGTCCCTTGCTCAGCCTTCTCTCACATTGCTGTCCGTTGCTACAGCCTTCTCTCACAGTCCATTGTTACAGCCTTCTCTCACAGCTGTCCGCCATTGCTACAGCCTTCTCTCACATTGCTGTCCGTTGCTACAGCCTTCTCTCACAGAGTATTGCTACAGCCTTCTCTCATATTGCTGTCCTTGCTACAGCCTTCTCTCACATTGCTGTCCGTTGCTACAGCCTTCTCTCACAGTCCATTGTTACAGCCTTCTTTCACATTGCTGTCCGTTGCTACAGCCTTCTCTCACATTGCTGTCCGTTGCTGCAGCCTTCTCTCACATTGCTGTCCGTTGCTACAGCCTTCTCTCACATTGCTGTCCGTTGCTACAGCCTTCTCTCACATTGCTGTCCGTTGCTGCAGCCTTCTTTCATATTGCTGTCCTTGCTACAGCCTTCTCTCACAGCCCATTGTTACAGCCTTCTTTCACATTGCTGTCCTTGCTACAGCCTTCTCTCACATTGCTGTCCTTGCTACAGCCTTCTCTCACATTGCTGTCCGTTGCTACAGCCTTCTCTCACATTGCTGTCCGTTGCTACAACCTTCTCTCACAGTCCATTGCTACAACCTTCTCTCACATTGGTCTCTGTCTCTCTGCCACCGTTGGTTACGCCATCAGCACCCCCCCCCCCCCCCCCACCCTACCCCCCTCCCGTCTCTTCCCTCCGCACCGTCTCTCTGCCACAGTTGGTTAAGTTGGTTACGCGGTTGCTAATCCCAGCTCTCTTTTCTTTCGTGTACTGACGGACATCGGACAGTCACCGGTCATTTTTCCTGGGGGGCTGTGGCGGATACCGAAGATGTCAGGGACGCGAAGAAGGACGGTAGGCCGGAAATCGGTGCTCGGAGTGTGGTCAGCACAGGCTGCTCCCCTCCCTCAGTACTAACCCGTTTCTTCCACACTTTAGGCAGCGACTGCCTGGCCTGTACTGATGGGCAAGATGTGACGTCAAGAAAGCGATGACGGCTTGGAAGGGCGGTGTGCGTTTCGTCATCTGTCACGTCGACTACAAGGAACGAGGAAGATGAAGGCTGGCACCGACACAGGACGTCCCCCCTCCCCCCCCCCCCCCCCCCCACCCCCCACCCCGAAACGGTCTCAGCATATAAACACACATAATTATACACACATTCCCATCCCCACTCCTACACGCACACCTACACACGGCTTTCCATCCCCACCCCCACCCCCACCCCACTCCACACACACACACTCTCACCACACACAGTCACACTCCACCACACACCACCCACACCACACACACTCTCTCTCTCTCTCTCTCTTCTCTCCTCTCGTCTCTCTCTCTCTCTCTCTCTCTTCTTCCTCTCTCTTCTCTCTCTCTCTCTCTCTCTCTCTCCTCTCTCCTCTCTGCCTATTCATCTCTCTCTCTCCTCTCTCTCGGATCTCTCTCTCTCTCTCACACTCCATACACACACAAAACACACCACACACACACTCCACACACACACACACCACACACACACACACACACCACACTCACAAGGCACACACAACACCACACACACACACACACACACACACACCACCCACAGCACACACACACACACACACCCACAACCACACACACACACACACACACACACACACCACAACACACACACACACACACCACACACACACATGTCCTCTTTTCCACGGCGACCTCTGGGCCATCTGTCTTTCTCTCTTTTCCACGGGGCCAAATTGCAGGGCCCCTTGCAGGCCAGGCTTTTCCACGGGCCCCCCCGTGGCCATCTCTCTTTCCACGGGGACCCCTGGCCATCTCTTTTTTCCACGGCCAAATTTGGCCATCTCTCTTTTTCCCCCGGCCACTTGCTGGGCCCTTCTCCTTTTTTTCCCCGGCGAACCCTTTTTGGGGATCTCTCTTTTTCCAAAGGGACCTACGGCCTCTCTCTTTTTCCCGGCCCACCTTTCTGGTATCTCCCTTTTTCCACGGGGACCACTGGGGCCCCTTTTCTTTTTCCCGGCCCACCTCTGGCCCTCTCCCTTTCCACGGGGACCTTTCTGGGCCCTCCTCTTTTTTCCCCGGCGGACCCTTACTGGGAATCTCTCTTTTCCACGGCCCTTTTTTTGGCCCCTTTTTCCCCCTTTTTTTCCCCGTTTGTTGGCCTTTTTTCTCTTTTCCACGGCGACCTTTGGCCATCTCTCTTTTCCTTTAGGGGACCTTCTGGCCATTTTTTCTCTTTTCCACGGCGACCTGCTGGCCATTTTTTCTCTTTTCCACGGCGACCTATTTGGGCCCTCTCTCCTTTTTCCCCGGCGACCTATTTGGGCCCTCTCTCTTTTCCACGGCGACCTGCTGGCCATTTCTCTTTTCCACGGCGACCTAAGGCCTCTCTCTTTTCCAAAGGCGACCTGTGGGATCTCTCCCTTTCCACGGCGACCCGTTTGGGGATCTCTCTTTTTTCCCCGGCAAACCCATTGGCGATCTCTCCTTTTTTCCCCGGGGACCTTCTGGGCCCTTCTTTTTTCCACGGCGACCTATTTCGATCTCTCTTTTTTCCCCGGCGACCCTGGCCATCTCTCTTTTCCACGGCCCACCCTTTGGCCATCTCCCCTTTTTTAAAAGGGGACCGCTGGGCCCTTTCTCTTTTTTCCCCGGCGACCTTTTCGTCTCTCTTTTCCAAAAGGGGACCTGCTGGGCCCTCCTCTTTTTTCCCCGGCGACCTATTTGGGTCTCTCTTTTCCAAAGGCGATTTTCTGGGCCCTCTCTCCTTTTTCCCCGGCGACCTTTGGCCATCTCTCTTTTTTCCCCGGGGAAACCCTTTGGCCATCTCTCTTTTTTCCCCGGGGACC
>JABMCL010002568.1:0-40000 GCA_018857735.1 Alviniconcha marisindica
CGGGGGGGCAAACCCTCGGCCTGAAACACACCCGCAGTGTCGTAAAAACAGGGATAATCACTCAGGAAATCAAAGACAGCATTTGGTAAAAGAAGCAGAGGGAGCCACGAAAAAATAAACCCCAAAAACGGACGACCTCATTCCTGTTGATATTCGCCAGGTTGCAACACGTAGCTTAGCACTAATGCCGACCTACACGACTACACACACAAAGGAAAAACGAACACCACGAACACACACACACAACACACAAAACACCACAACCAACCGCACGCACGCACGCCGCCGTGCCCCACCCCCCACCCCACACACACACAACACACACACACACAAAACACACACACACTGATTATTTAATACCAGACACACAAGTGATGACTGTAAACCCAAAGCAATGACACACTCATCTTCGACTGTACGTCGGACACGAAGGGGCGCTAGGAAACATTCACCTGTAGGCCTATCAGTCTTCATTGTGCGAGACCCCTCCCCCCTTTTCCTTCCGGTTTTTTTCCAAATTCTTTTTACCCCAAAAACACACACACACACACACACACACACACACACCGTGGGGGAACCTAGTGACCTATGACCGTACCAACAGCACTGCACATTGATCTACTGTTCCTCTACACCAAAACAGAGATCGAACTTAATCACGCACCTTCCTGTGCAAACGCAACAGAAAAAGCACAGTTTGTTTGTTTGTTTAAATGCAGTAGAAACAAAGAGTAACACAGTCATTTTGATGAACGCGATCTAGCACGTCGTTTTTTACAACTGGGGTAAAATCCCTTTTAAAAGCTGTTCGCACACTCAAACACCAAAGAAGAAGACGAAAGCTATTCCCTTCAAAGGCGATTTCCGGGTCCGATTCAAATTCTTTATGCAAAGGTGCAGCCAGTCCTATGGGAATTAACCCCGAAAACAGGAGCATGCATTGCATCACCAGTAAGTGACTAGCAAAAGACTTGAACCTGGAAAGGTCAGATTTTGTCTTGATCTCCATCAGACGCGTTTCGCTCAAGCAGAGCTCATAAGTGACCATAAACTGAGATATGTTTTAACCCATACCAGTCAAGGCAGACCAGATTATTTATAAAGACTTGCAAAATTCAGTTTAAGCTCTTGGCAGGAAGTCTACCATTATTATTATTATATAATTGTATTGGCGTTTTGCTGTGTTAGCGAAGACAACACGTACACAAGTGTTAACAATATTGGTGATGCTGTTGGACCTGTGTGTTTGGTGTGTGTGGGGGGGAAGAGAGAGGGGGAGAGGAGAAGGAAGGGGAGAGAAGGAGAAAAAGAAGGAAGAGGAGAGAGAGAGAGAAGAGAGAGAAGAGAGAGGGGCGTGCATGGTTGTGGGGTTGTGTGGTGGTTGTGTGTGGTGATTAAATAAAAGAGAGAGAGAGAGGAGAGAGAGGGGAGGAGAGAGAGAGGGGGAAAGGGGGGGGGAAGGAAAAGGGGAGAGAGAAAAAAAAGATTTTTTATTTTTTAAAAAATTTTTTTTTTTTCTTATTTCTATCTCTCTTTTTACCCCCGAAAAGACTTGTGTAAAAAGGCTTGTTTTTAATTGTTTTTTGTGTGTCGTCTATAGGTAGTACATTTCCTAAACTGCCCCTTTTTTGAAAGTTATTCCCCCATGGCCCGACGGGGTAAATTGTAAAAGTGTACAAGAACAAAAAAAAAAGAAATCTTAAAATAAAATTAAAAAAAAAAACCGTACTTTTTTAATACCCCCCCCCCCCCCCCCCCCACAGGCCCTAGAAAAAATTAAAAAAAAATAACACTTTAAAAAAAGGGGTTTAAAAATTTCCCTTTGTTACTCCACCCAACAAAACTATGAACTTAAGGGAATACGTTCAATCAGTCTGTTGTGCACAATGCTATGTCGTGAAACTAGTTTGTTCCTGTGAACTCCTTTCCTCTCATCGCACTAAAACCCTCGCCAAAATCTATCCCCGAAGGAAAACTTTTCCAGTAAAGCCGAAATTCTTTTGAGACTTTTAAAAAACAGCTGTCAGCGGGGAGTTTTTTTATATTCCGTTGCAAAACAGAATGAAGGGGTACGTCACAGGAAGCAGGAGCGAGAAAAAACAAAAAATTTCCCTGATTAAAATTACGCTGGATACTTTTTTTGATTTTTAAATTTTAGAAAATTAGCACACAGCATCCAGTCAAAGTGAAACATTCGATAAGCATCACAGCCAGAGGGCAGAGAAAGAACCACTCCTTCCCGGTTCAAGCCAGTATGAATAGCAGACCCCCCCAACCCCAACCCCCCCCCCCCCCCGGGCCCCCCGCCACCCAAAATACCCGTCCCCTTTAAAAATAACCAAACCGACCGGGAAGGGGGAAAAAAAAATCGTAGTGAAACAAACCTCGGGTCTTTATTTAACTTCTTTGGGGGTTGATGAAAGAAAAGGAAAAACGAAGCAAAAAAAAGCCAAAAATCAATTAGGTTTCCCTCGGACAGTGATGACGCAAAGGAACTGGTCTGGTGTACGGCCTTCACTGGGCCGATCTCAGAGTAGACAGACCTCAGTCCAATGTCTGAATCTGAAGGCTGTGTAAGGTCCTCTTGGCCACGCACTGCCCGTGTCTGAAAAATGAAGGTGTTTAAAAATAGTCTGATTAAAACACACATTATAATACTGTCACCCGTTTACCAATCAAAGTATATGACCCCGACTTCAGAGCGTGTACAATTTCAACGAAAGCCCACAGTCAAAAGATTACAACACGCACTATTTATTTCCTTTTTTTCAAATTTGGTTACTATCCGGGGCTTTTATTTGAAAAAAAAAATCAAAAAAAACCAACAACAAAACCACATCAATAATGCTAATAGTTGCATATAAAGGAATACGAAAGGGTTTGGTCCCACAAGCAAACCTTCAGTTTGGGTTGGTTTACTGCAGATTTCTGTCACCGTCGAGAAACCCCCTGTTGCTTGCGGATAAAAAAAGAGAGAAAACGAAAAAAAAAAACAACGAAACAAAAAAAACAAACGCAAACACCCCCCCAACACACAAACACACACACACACACAAAACACACCCCCACACACACAACACCCAAAACCCCCCCCCCCACACACACACACACACACACACACAAAAACACACCCCACAACAAACCCACCACACCCACACACAAACCCCACACACACAACAAAACAAAAAACACCCAACCCACACCAAAAAACACAAAACACACACACACACAAGCCCCCCCCCCCCCCCCCCCCCCCCCCCCCCCCCCCCCCCCCCCCCCCGCCCCCCCCCCCCCCCCCCCCCCCACCCACCCCCCCACCCCCCCCCACCCCCCCCCCGCCACCCCGCCCCCCCCCCCCCCCCCACCCCCCCCCCCCCCCCCCCCCCCCCCCCCCCCCCCCCCCCCCCCCCCCCCCCCCCCCCCCCCCCCCCCCCCCCCCCCCCCCCACCCCCCCCCCCCCCCCCGCCTGACAGCCAAAAGAAGCTGCTACAGATCAAAATGTGTTTGAGAGGGGGTGTTAATTGGGATTTTTCCTAGTTTTGAAGGCGGTGAGATAATTGCTGACGAAGAGCGAAGACAGAGTTCATTGGTTGTTGGATGTTAACGTACCGCGCACCGCACAGGGTCAACTCGAGACGAAAGGAAGGGATATAACTCTAGATTTGTGCAGCAAAAACAGAATCAACATGCAGCAGATTTAAGCATGATTCAGCACGACTTAGTGGTCATTTTCATGTTTCGGTTACTGTCCATCAAACTGATGTATTTTTGTGAGCAAATGTCTTTGTACGTTTTTTCAATAATCCCGCCCCCGGGTTTTAGATCCATGCAATTTCATTACTGTACTTTTGAACCCGGGAACCCGGGGCAGACGCGCTTTTTTTTTTGAAGGCCCCGCGTTACGAAGCTACACGGCCCCACAGGCGATAGCCGCGGTGCGCGCCATTTCAAATCTGTTTTCTCCCTTAATATTTTAACCCCTTGTTTGTTTTCCTCTCTTTGTTACCCAGTCCTTTTTATGCATAAGCCGTTAATAAATTTGGCATCTTAGAAGTTTTTTCCCAAAGTTTATTTAGACGCGGATCGAGTTTTAAACGTAGCCCGGGGCCTCGCTAAGTCTATTCTTTTTATAGCCGTCTCTGCATGGCGCGTTCTCTGTTTGGGACTAGTGAAAAGTAGTGAATCGTTGTTTTGACTCGATTAAAGTAATTTTGTGTCCTCAATGCTTTTTCGTATAGTTTTTGCTTAGCTGACTTCATTTTAGGGTTTATTTTGGGTTAAATTAACTTATTAAGTATTGGTACTGTAGAAGCTAAGTTGTATTCATGACACTTGGTTCACTTTTAGGCTGTGCGACTAAGATAACGGCCCCAGGCGAAAGTTTGCACCATGGGTTTTTGTGCTAGTCTTTTATGTGTCTTCTTCTCTTACAGAGCGTTGTGTTGTAATTGTTATGTACCATTTTAACCGTGGGGGCGTCCTTTTTTTGATTAAGTTTTAGAAGTTAAGAAAGGGGGGGGAAGGACGAAGATAACAGGTAAGAGTTTATTTGTTTAAAATAAAATGGTCTTTTTTACATTTTTTTTTTACGGGTTTAAAAATTAAAATTTTTGTTTTTTTTGAATTTTTTTTTTTGTTTTTTTTTATTTAAAACTTAGTGGGACCCCTTTGGTTTTTGGGGGGTTTACAAAGTTGCGGCCCGGCCCCCTTATTACTCTAGGTTTTGTTCTAAAGTTTTTTGAAAATAAAACCGTTTGCCCGCTTTTTTTACATCAGCACTAGGAACTCCTGCAGCATTAATGTACAGGTATCTAAGTTCTAAGTCTTATTGGATTTCGACCTGAATCGCGACAGGGAACCTGGAAGGTATAACCAAAACGTTTCCAAGTTGTTTTTTCAGCATTTTTATTACCTGGGACACTTCATATCCCCCCATATCTGCAAGTCAGCGAAAAGAAAACAGTTATGTGACCTCCCCCCCCCCCCCCCCCCCCCTACCCATCATCTTCCCCCACCTTACAAGTCAACACGCAGGGCTGACATGAACAGCACACAGCACGCCGCTGAGCTAAATTTATGCACTGGAACAATATACGACGAAGCTTCGAGTTCGCCGTCTTCCCCGATAGCTCAAAATCAAATCGCCGTTGAACGAGATTTAGGGCCCAAGAAGGAAGTATATTGAAGACACGCGGTGTCCCCCCCCCCCCCCCCCCCCCCCCCACCCCACCAACACCGGTAGGATAGGGGCCAGGTTTCAGTAAAGAGACCAGAAGGAGAGACGCACTCTGATGTAAAGGGTAAAGCCCCAGTCACACTGGATCGTACGATTGTTTGATCGCACGGATTGTTTGCGATTTGGCCAGGCTACGACTAGTCTCTAAGTTTTCCTGCGACCTGCCATTGCGGTCACACACTACGACTGCTTTTACGACTGGTCGCACAACTGGTGGTGCGAGTCCATAGATTAATCGCAAGAGAAGTCATAGGTAGTCGCACGACCAGTCGCAGATCGCTACGACTGGTTGCACAACCAATCGCAGATTGCCATGGCTGGTTGCACGACCAATCGCAGATTGCCACGACTTGTTGCACGACCAATTTCAGATTGCCATGACTGGTTGCACAACCAATCGCAGATTGCCACGACTTGTTGCACGACCAATCGCAGATTGCTACGACTGGTTGCACGACCAATTGCAGATTGCCACGACTTGTTGCACGACCAATCGCAGATTGCCACGACTTGTTGCACGACCAATCGCAGATTGCCACGACTTGTTGCACGACCAATCGCAGATTGCCACGACTTGTTGCACGACCAATCGCAGATTGCTACGACTGGTTGCACGACCAATTTCAGATTGCCATGACTGGTTGCACGACCAATCGCAGATTGCTACGACTGGTTGCACGACCAATCGCAGATTGCCACGACTTGTTGCACGACCAATCGCAGATTGCCACGACTTGTTGCACGACCAATCGCAGATTGCTACGACTGGTTGCACGACCAATTGCAGATTGCCACGACTTGTTGCACGACCAATCGCAGATTGCCACGACTTGTTGCACGACCAATCGCAGATTGCCACGACTTGTTGCACGACCAATCGCAGATTGCCACGACTTGTTGCACGACCAATCGCAGATTGCCACGACTTGTTGCACGACCAATCGCAGATTGCTACGACTGGTTGCACGACCAATTTCAGATTGCCATGACTGGTTGCACGACCAATCGCAGATTGCTACGACTGGTTGCACGACCAATCGCAGATTGCCACGACTTGTTGCACGACCAATCGCAGATTGCCACGACTTGTTGCACGACCAATCGCAGATTGCTACGACTGGTTGCACGACCAATTGCAGATTGCCACGACTTGTTGCACGACCAATCGCAGATTGCCACGACTTGTTGCACGCCCAAAAAAATCGCAGATTGCCACGACTTGTTGCACGACCAATCGCAGATTGCCACGACTTGTTGCACGACCAATCGCAGATTGCTACGACTGGTTGCACGACCAATTTCAGATTGCCATGACTGGTTGCACGACCAATCGCAGATTGCTACGACTGGTTGCACGACCAATCGCAGATTGCCACGACTTGTTGCACGACCAATCGCAGATTGCCACGACTTGTTGCACGACCAATCGCAGATTGCTACGACTGGTTGCACGACCAATCGCAGATTGCCACGACTTGTTGCACGACCAATCGCAGATTGCCACGACTTGTTGCACGACCAATCGCAGATTGCTACGACTTGTTGCACGACCAATCGCAGATTGCTACGACTGGTTGCACGACCAATCGCAGATTGCCACGACTTGTTGCACGACCAATCGCAGATTGCCACGACTTGTTGCACGACCAATCGCAGATTGCTACGACTGGTTGCACGACCAATCGCAGATTGCCACGACTTGTTGCACGACCAATCGCAGATTGCCACGTCTGGTTGCACGACCAATCGCAGCTCTCTGGGGGCAGTAGGGCCTCTACTGAGGGTTGCATGGCCTCTGCTGGTAGCGCACGGCCTCTGCTGGTAGCGCACAGCCTCTGCTGGCATGTCCTCTTCAGGAAGAGCCGGGTGGATATGTACATGTACATTCACTTGCCCTTCGGCAGCCACTTCTTCTGCATCTGGATGTGACCCTTTCACCCTTCCCTTGCCTTTTCTTGGGCGGCATTTCTTCAGCACCGCTCTGTCAGGAAGACGAAAGAATAACGATTCTGACGCTTGATTGAGCGCCTTTTTATATGCGAGGGAAGACCGGTCGCGCGACCAGTCATAAAGTCGTGCAACTGGTCGTGACCGGTCGCAACTGGTCGCACTACCAGTCATGATCGTCGATCTGGCCACGACCAATCGTAGATCGCCACGACTGGTGGCACAACTAGTCGTACGACCATATACGACCTGTCTGCGACCTCCGGCGATTGGAATCGCCGTGCCCGAGTTTTGAACATGACGTTCGACCTTGCTGCGACTAATAATTTGCCTCTAACAATTACCCACGACCTGTACGACCAGTCGTACGCTCTTTCTGCGATTCCCCCAAAATTCCCTCCTCTCTCGGTCGTACCTAGCTCGTAACCTGGTCGCAAATCCGGTGTGACTGGGGCTTAAGTTATGTCGTCTAGGAAGGTATTAATTCAGGACGTCTCTTTGGTTGGCGATAAAATCGGTGATGACTCAATCCACACACAGAGCACAAGTGTGCTTTTTCCTTTGCTCTAGGACAAAGACCTCGTGATCTTATAAATAATCACACATTGCAAATGAATGTTAACTGACAAAAAGAAGGGGGGCGTGGGCGGGTGGGGTGGGTGGGGGGAGCCGAGGTTTGAGGTTGCATAGTGTGTTGTGTTGACATCCTCCTGTTACCTCTTCTCAGTTGAGGTCCTCCCCCCCCCCCCCCCCACCCCCACTCCCCACGCACACACACACACACACACAATTCACACACACACACACACACACACACACACACACACACACACACACACACACACACACACACACACACACACACACACACACACACACTTACGCACTTACGCAAGCACGCACGCACGCACGCACACACATCCGTGTTGTCTATCTCTCAGTCTTGCCCGCATCAGTCTCTGTCTGTCTGTCTGTCTGTCTCTGTCTCTGTCTCTGCCTGCCTGCCTGCCTCTCTCTATGCCTGTGTCTGAGCGTCTCTGTCTGTCTCTCTCTGTCTCTGTCAGTCTGCTTGTCAGTTTCAATATAGCGTCTCCGACTGTTCTGTCTATGCGTGCGTTTAGTCTGTTTCTCTGCCTGTGTTTTCCCTGTTAGTCTGTCCTGGTCCACCAGTGGGACTGAATGCATGACCAGTCGGCGCGCCTTCTTCTGCCAAGCATCTTTGCTCTGGAACAATCTACCGCACTCTCTCCGACACTCTTCTTCCATTGCATCATTTAAGTCTGCCCCCAAGACCCATCTTTTCTCCTCGAGACTCTCAATGCTTTGTCTTTGTGCCTGCAGTATTGTGTGCCATTGGTTTCGCGCGCGCGTTTGTGTGTGTGTGTGTGTGTGTGTGTGTGTGTGTGTGTGTGTGTGTGTGTGTGTGTGTGTGTGTGTGTGTGTGTGTGTGTGTGTGTGTGTGTGTGTGTGTGTGTGAGTGTGTGTTTTGTGTGTGTGATCTTAAAGATATGGAATGGTTGTAGTGTGTTTATGTAATTAGGGTTCATGTGCTTAGGTTGTGTATATATTTTGTTGATCTTATTGCTTTTGTATTGTGCACTTCGGGCTCACATTAGGTGTAAGCGTCTTACATGTACTCTTTTACATTACATCACAGTCTCTGTCATCAACAACCCCGTGTTCATGGAGGCCGCAGGAAAGGTAACACCACCCCACAAGGGGAGCGGGGATAGCTCAGTGGTTAGAGCGTCGGATTCGTGATTAAAAATGTCGCGGGTTTGAATCCCTGCATGAGCGATGGGAGAATTTTCTTCTCCAGGGTCAATTTTCTGTGCTGACTCTGGTTTCAGTATCCGTTCCACCCCCGTATTACCGCAGCAGCACGTAAAAGATCCCGGTCATTCTACCAACAGCGCAGGTGGCAGGTTACAGCTATATACGCATGCACCTTACGTATGTGGCTTTGCATGAAGTGACAAGATGCATGGTTCTATGGTGTAAACAGCACGCGCCGAGACGGCAGCAGTTCCATGTGGTACCAGCCATGCCAGCGCTGTAAGTACACCACTTAGGTGTGTAACCGAGTGTATTGTGTGTGTCTTTCTTCTTTCTTGGTGCTTTACGTCCACGGAGGCGAGATGGCCTATTAGGGACGGGGACAGAGTGGGAAGGGGACGACAGAGTGAAGGCTCGACCGCGGAAACCGCCCGAAAAAGACAGGAGAGACCGTGGACCGCCGCCAGGCCAATGGAAGTGTTAGAGCGTGTCCCTCGCCATTGCCCAACGATTGTGCACTGCCCCAATTGCTGTTTCAATTGCTGTGCTTGGGCAGAGCCACAAAGACAATGTCCGTTGCACTGCTGTTGACGAACAATTTGGACAACTCAAGCAAAGGAAGTCCAGCTTTCTTAGCCCAGCTCCACCTCCCTAATCATGATCTCTTCTGGGCTAAGTTGAGGGTCCAGCTCCACCTCCCTCCTCTAAGATCTCTTGATCTTTTGATCTCGCCTGGAACCCTACAACCTGTGTGTGTTTCGGGCTATGACCCTTTAACCTTTCTTTCCTGTCCTTTTCCTTTTTGATTGGGTAGGAGTTTTATGGCCCCAACTATCTAAAATGTTAAAACTTGTGCGCTGGGCCCGCCGCGTCATAGTTCAGGAGCTGTGTGAGAGTCGAGGTGGCCGTCCTGGGCTGTCCGTCCTAACGAGCCTTCTGGTTTCCGTGGACGTAAAGCTATACTGAACCGTGCTTCAGCATTGGTCACAGCTTGTCCCTAATATGTCAACTGACATCTGAGGACATTAAGCAACACTACCTACCTACCGCCGCGTCCTCTTTTCCCCAGTGTCCCTGCAGTAGCATAGTTCAGGAGCTGTGTGAGAGTCGAGGTGGCCGTCCTGGGCTGTCCGTCCTAACGAGCCTTCTGGTTTCCGTGGATGTAAAGAATTATTGAACCGTGTTTCGGCATTGGTCACAACTTGTCCCTAATATGTCAACTGACATCTGAGGACATTAAGCATCACTTCATCATCATCATCATCACCGCCGCATCCTCTTTTCCCCAGTGTCCCTGCAGTAGCAGGTCATCAGTTAGTTCGAGCTGCTGCCTATGCATCTGATTCAAGGGAGAGCCTGTAAGTAGTTATTTTTCTATGGCTTTTTGCTCTGTTGTTTCTCATTGATGTAAATGATGTATGTTACCATGTTCACAACGTGCCTCGATTTTGTTTTTTTAACACGTGGGTAATTTCGGCGTCAGATTGCCGCCTGGTTGCAGCCGCCATGTCGTCAGTGTACATTGTTCGTGTGTTCAAATTTTAAGCTTTTATGCCACAAGATGACCATGCAGTGCTTCCAAAATGTATGCAGCTAACCTTGGTTAGCTGATATGTAGCTAGTATGTTATGCTGCCATTGCTGGATGTTCAGTCTGAGTGATGCTTTGCCGATGCGAAGTTGTCCCTCTAAAGTATGGGTCCTCTGTCAGTGTGGCCGTGCATATCTCTGCGCGGCGCAACTTATTTGTTTTCTACCGATCTATTTTTCTACATGAAATCGGTGGTTTATCATGGCTAACAATTTGAAGATGTTGACTTCATAGTTGTCGAATGTTCATTTTAATAGATGAATATGGTTTAGTGCTTAGGGGTGATTGTATAAACTGTGAGTCATGTTATTTCTGTTTTGATCCGGCTTTTGTATGGCCGAGTCTTGGGCGCGCAGACATTCACTCTGCTTAGCTTGTAAACCCTTTTCCGGGTCGTTGTGCGTGTACCCGAACAGGCCGGTGCTGCGCGTCAGTAGTGGCAATTAGGTCTTTGTCTCTGTTCACTACCCGAGCAGCCAGATGCAGCCAGATCAGCGGCCGCTTAGATTCTTGATGCGCTACCCGCGTCAGTAAGACCCTTGAGTCAGCTACAGTCAGTGTGTGTGTGTGTGTGTGTGTAGTGCGTTTTTATTTTTTTATAATACTTTATGTAAATTGTTTTGGTAGGACTATGTTGCTAGTCAGTAACAGTAACATGCTGTAGCCCTTTTGTACACGCGTTGAGTAACGAGGCGGGAGCCGGTCAGTTTATGACTGACTTCCTCCCGCTCACGGCATGGTCCCCAGTGCCACCCTGTCACTGTCCGTCTCGTTGTGTGCTTAAGTGGAACTGCTGTAACAATTATCTCACTCTTCCTGGTTAGTTATGAATGATCTTGGTAATCCTTCTTTTTCACTGTTACGTAAGTAAGTAAGTAAACATGGTGCTTAACGTCCACAGAAACCATAAGGCTTATTAGGGACGGGCTTCACTGTTACTTTATTGTATACTATTATATACTGGGAGTTTATCAGTTAGTTGACTGGCCGTCTCTTGTATACTCACCGCGATACTGTGAGATACGGGTTCTAAGTGCAAGTCATGCACACAATTTATGTGTTTGATTAATTAATAATTTTGTCACAGTTACCATCATGTATTATAGTAACCAAACAGGTAAACTGCATGGTTACTGTATTTATTCGGATAATTGCTGTTGTTTAGTTTTACTTTGCTTTCATGTTCTAAATGTTTTGTTTGCTTGTGTCTTTTCCAACACAGACACTGTTTCCTGGTTGGTGCAAATAAAAGTTATGTTATAGCAACCTCTGGCTTGTGACTCTTCATTCATGCTTCCAACCTGCTTCCCTCACTCCCCATCCCACTCCCCTACAGGTGGATAGTCAAAAACGCGCTATAAAAAGCTACTCACTCATGTAGAATCACATGCGAGCGCAGTGAGTCTGCCTGAAAGCGGAGAACAGCGCTGTAGAAAAGCGATCAACCGCCCTTCCCCCGTCCCTAATAAGCCATCTCGCTTCTGTGGACGTGAAGCAACATGTTTACTTACTTACTAATGAGCAAACATCTCCCCAAGCTGACGGCTCGTGAGACACACTGAAAGGCCAACGCCCAGCCTTTGAATCACCTGTCAATAGCACCGAATTACAGTCACGAACCGAAATGTTGCCAGTGAATTTGTTTGTGTCTTGTTTCTCGTCAGAGGCCACCGTGTTTCCCACAGCATGATTCAGGAAGTTCAGGACGCAGTGATGTTTAGAAGCAGTTTTTTGGGGAGGTGTTTAGGGGTGGGGTGGGGTTAGGTGGAGACAGAGAGAGAAGAAACACCTTAATTCTAACAATCTTTAACTTTATGCACCCAGCAACAGACAAGATATAGTACACACACACACACACACACACACACACACACACACACACACACACACACACACACACACACACACACAACATACAGAGAAGGGGGGAGAGAGAGAGAGGAGAGAAAAAGAGAGAGAGAGAGAGAGAGAGAGAGAGAGAGAGAGAGAGAGAGAGAGAGATTCTAAAATGACAGAGAATCGGTCACTAAAGGGCACTGTCAAGCAGTTTTAGACGAATGGATCCGACAGTGACCCTCATATTTATCGCTTTTGTAAGAGGGCCCACATGGAGTCTAACATTAGTGATTACATCATCTATCTATCTTTCATGCCATTCATTTCAAAATGCTAAATGAGCCACTTCTCTATTTTTTTCTCATTTTTTATTGGAAAGGGGGGGGGGGGGGGGGGGGTGGTGTTGGAGAGGATTTTAGAGGAGTACAAGTTTGCTTGTTCCGAAAGCGGGCTGGACTGATTGAGACATTCGTAGGATCACAAAACGTCAAGAAGAAATGTGATCTTTTGAGGCGGTTATTAATGTGCTACATTACCGCCTTACAGACTCTCGACCTCACTCGTCCCAGCCCCCCGCTACGAACGTTAGCCAAATTCAAATTCAGATTATAAACAAAACAAAACAAAAAAACGTTAATTATCCCACAAGGGGCAAGTTTGTTGCGGTCATGGCGGGCTCGTAAAATGATGAATACGCAAAGTTAAAAGAACAATGCAACAGCAAACACAGCGCCATCAACAAAAGGGCCTTTCCTTAACCATAGCTATAAATCTAAAGCAAACTGTGACTTCATCATACAATAGCAATGAACTAATGATCACATACTTGTTTTTGTTCATCACAAGGTAATATAATTAAAGCAATTAATTAAAGTACCACACACAGCAATTAAAACAATATCACACACACACACACACACACACACACACAACACACACACCGTGGCACAGTCACACACACACACACACACACACACACACACACACCGTGGCACAGCCACACACACACACCGTGGCACAGTCACTCACACACACACACACACACACACACCGTGGCACAGTGACACACACAACCACCACCCCCTCCCCCGCCTTCTATTTTTACACTTTTAAACGACACGACACGGAAGGGTCGACCTACTTTTTTTGCTTGTCTTCTCCGTTATTGCGTACCGTACACAGCCTTTCGCGTGAAGTGCGTGCCACATTTTCATAGAGTAGATAACAAAAGTGTCACGTGGTTCTTCCTTGTTCGAATAGACTTTACATGTATCCTGCTGGGTCCATTTTTTATTGATTTGTTTTTTTCTTTCATCTGGAAACTTTTTTTACTCGGTCTAGAGCTGCAGTTTGCTGGGTGGGTTTTGGGAATGGAGGTAAGTGAGTGCAGTAATTCAAATCAACCAGACAGAGCAAACAGCCTGTATTTTTTAATGGCTTGGGATGTATAAAGCCAACAGGTAATAAAATAGTAATCTCGAGAACTTGTCACATGCGTGTGTCCAGTTTTAAATTGACCTAAGCGACACGCATTGAAATGTCCTATCAAAAGCAAAATTATTGCATCTGCAGTCAGTCTACGGTTCAGCTTCATCCATTATAGCCGTTTCTCCGTCCATCACAGCGCTAACAGGCAATTCCCATCAGCAACAGGCAGTCAGACCACACGGTCACTCGATAACCTTCTTGGAAGTGAGTAATTAGACAGAGGCAACAGATACAGACAACAACATTTTGACGCATACACAAAACGGCACGTAATGGTTTTTATTCACTTTTTAACATATGTGGTTCATACCACTTGATTCAGGAAATAGGCTCATAGTGCCTGATAGTTTGATGGAGCTTATTCCAGGATTGTGTCGTTTTGGTGGTTGCTGTTGCTCTTGATGCGCTTCCACTGTAGTCTTCGTCGTTGGTTGTGGTACTTTGTTGTTGACGCAGCTGTTGTTATTCTTTTGTTATTTCCATTGCTTTATGTATATATATATATATATATATATATATATATTATTATATCTAAAACACAACAAGAACAACAACAAACCCGTGTTTAGCACGTGACTAATGTTTTTGGTTAGCGTCTTGTGTCAGTGTCATACACACTCCGCTTTCGGATGAACCTCCTTGTCCTTTGTCACTGCACTCGATATGAAGGACACACTCAGTCCGCAGAGTGCGGTCTGTGTCTGACAGCAAGCTACATCTGTAAGTCAAAAGGAGAACATTTCATTTCAGCTTCATAATGTAGATTAACATCGGTGCTTTGAATGGCGCGCGTGCGTGTGTGTGTGTATGTGTGTGTGTGTGGTGAATAAAAAACGGTCACCCCCGTGCACATGGGGGAATGCAAACGTATACGTCCTTCTTTTTTTCTTCTTCTTTTTGTTTTGCCTTTTAGAAATTCAAAATGAAAACACACCGTTAGGTGAAGAGAAATACTCAAAACCGTACATCATACTGGACTGATGGAACTCAACCTTCCATTTTTGCAATGTGTGCATTTTAAACTAGACTACATTTGGCTTGAAAGGAGGAGTGTCTCATTAAATCAAAGAAGCAAACTATCTTTATCAACGAAGAGAACAGGGGACATGCATACATCACTGTAATCAGAACGGTCAATATTTTCAACCAGCGTTATCTCTCCTGTAGAACTAACCATTATTCTCACGTGACTAACATCCTAATGACAGGGTTACATCAATACAGGAGGAACAATAGGCAGGGCAAACACCAGAAGAGCAACCCATTAGTCAACCCAAATTCAAAACAGGAAATGTAACTTCGGTACTCCAAAAGAGGACTCCTGTGACCCCGAAAAAGGGCTTAGGTGACAAAAACTGGTATGACTGAATGTGCTCAGCTCATTCAGCTCCTTATGATCATGGAGAGGCTTCAGATATCATAAACAATCACGCACAGGCGCGCGCGCGTGCACGCGCACACGCACACACACACACACACACACACACACCACACCACACACCACACACCACACACACACACACACACACACACACACACACACACACACACACACACACACACACACTGCTGACTGTTTTTGGCTTGGTTATGTTTCTGTTGTGTGTAGAACTGTGATCTGTCCGAGATACACAGTCAGCAAAGTCCTTTTAGTTGCTGGGCATGGGGAATAAAATAAATACAAATGCATCCATCTGAAATCTTTATTGGCTTTGTAGCACACGTCATGGGAAATAATATCCCAAATTACCCGGAGTAAATTGGGGTCGGAATGCAAGAAGCAGGTATGTTTTGGGCGAAAGAGAAAAAATCTCATGGTCACCATTAACCCCCCCCCCCCCCCCCCAAAGTTCTTTTGTTTGCATGTGAAATGAAAAACAAATAAACAAAACAACAACGAAACAAAAACAACAACAAAAAGACACCAACATCTGACCATAGTCCCGGCCCAGTACGAAAGCCCACACGTTTGAACAGCCGTGAATAATGTTCGGCGAAAAAAAAGAAGAAATCTCTCACCTTAATCTGGAGTGGATGGAGAAGCTGAAAATAAATCGATGACATAATTAGTCATGTGGTCATATCTGCTTGAATTGTGGACATTCGATATGAAATTGATGATTGGTAGGATCTCAAGACATTTATCAACGTAGACAAAAATCTCTCTCTCTCTCTCTCTCTCTCTCTCTCTCTCTCTCTCTCTCTCTCTCTCTCTCTCTCTCTCTCATATATGTTCTTAAGAAGTATTTTAGTTTGCCGCAATTATTTGTATTGTTTGACGTATTGAGTGTTGCTGTGTTTGTCAACAGGGACAGATTTCGAAAAAAAGCCGACTTGTGCTTAAATCTTTATCCTTGTGTAATAAAAAAAAAATCTTACCTCATCTTATCTGACCTCTCTCCCTCCGCGGCAGTGGGAAAAGCTCAAGTGATTTTCTGTGTTTGGTCTAACATGTTTTCCCCATTCACTGGTTCCAGGCAAAGTCTGTTGCCAAGCAGCAAACACGCACACTGCCTGCATGGAGAGGTTATGCACACTGCCTGCATGGAGAGGTTATGCACACTGCCTGCATGGAGAGGTTATGCACACTGCCTGCATGGAGAGATTATGCACACTGCCTGCATGGAGAGATTATGCACACTGCCTCTTCTGAGCAGCTCCAAAGCTTTAGTTGAGGGTGGGTACCAGCTAAATATTCAATACTTTAGATCAATGATGAATACAAATTTAACCATCCACATATTTTCACATTAAAAAAGAGTTTGGAATGATAAAATGCTGGGAAAGGAATAGGTTTCAGTTATCCCGATTTTTAGCTTTCAAGTCAAATTGGTGCAGGGTATGCACGTACACATTTTCTGTGTTTGGGTGGCAGGCTCCTTAAAGCATAATTATGCTGTGAACAGCGCTACAGACATATAAATGGCATCATCCCTGACAACATGTGTGACCTCTTGATCACTGTACACAGTTGTGAAAGTAAGAAGGTTTGAAGTTTGTTATCTAACCAATGACACAGAAATCCGTTCTGTCTTTGCCGTAGCGATAGGTGGTAGGGCAAATAAAACTCCCAAAAGTCAGTCGGCGAGTCTTTGAAAGAGAGAAAAAGCTCCGTCCACCAAAGCTTCCTCTCTTTTTGTGACACGTAACTCTGTCGGAGGTATGTCACTGAGTGGGTGGAGCTACCTATCTCTTAGCGACTCGTTAGTTACTCTAGGGACTAAAACACAGTCTGTTGCTTGAGAAAGTTGTTTCCAGTGAAAATTTGCGCATACACGTTTTGTGTTGTCTCATTATATTCAGCGTTTCTTTTAACCTTTTTTTGTGTTTTGTTCTCGTTTCAGAAGATTAGCAATCATCTTTGGCCTGCTAGAAACTGTAAAAACCGTTTCCTGCTTGAAATATGTTGTGCTCAAACGCGTTTACAAACGAGATTGTAACACAACATGTTAAAGCTTTCTCATTAAAGAGAAAGGTTAACACACAGAGGTTACATATGTCGATGTGTTTTTTGCTCTGTCGGTGGATGTGACAATAATATTGCCTGAAAAATGGCAACCAAGTATTAAAAAAACCCCAATGGTATGGCTGCCCGTGTTTGGGATTTTTCAAGTGCGCACATATGTTGATGCATGCGATTGCACACGGGGAATGTACGGACTGCACTGGAATTTGAGTCAGGGAGAAACATCGCTTGCCGCATCAGTATTGCGCCTGGATTTTCTGCCGGAAGGTAGGGTCTATCAGCTGAGCTACAATGCCTTCCTAAGATTATAGTCTCATTTATCTAAGTTTGAGCAGCCAGCCAAATAAAAATGGTGGCTGATGCTGTCGTTACCTACAGAGGCTACTGTTGCGAAGGAAACGAAGGCTTGTACGGACCGACGCCGTCCCAGGTACCACTCAAGATCACAATTCGTTCAAGAAAATTGGGATTCACGCACCAAGACATGTCATAATCAACACAGATGGCGAAAAGGAGACAGAAAACTATCGAATGGGAAAGGGACACTGGATCACTGACATCAGTTACAATTGGTGAATGTGAACATGAAATTGACACAACTGTTGTCAAAAGGTGCACGATTAGTTTCGAGTTTTCGACGTCACGCGCGTTGCATTGCTGGTTTAACAATTGATTTTTTTTATTATCTAAAAATAAACACAAGCCAGGAGCCATTTTTGAGGCTAATGACGACTTGTACGTGTAGAAAGAGAGCCGGTCTTATGGACTCTTTATCAAATCGGGTCTATCCGCCTTTAACTTTATTTGCTGGTCATACATAGATTAATGGGCCCAGATGACTTTTATAAACATTTTATGAGTACAAGGAGTGTAATATATGATGTAAAAAGGACAGGGCAATTTGATTTTGCTGAAAACCGATTTTTTTTCTAAAAATGGAAGTTCCCCTCGAAAATCAGCCACACTGAGAAAGTGGTCCAGTATCCATCGGACTCATTTCGAAAGGCAATGTGTTAATTCTTCAACATTGAATGTTCTTCAAACATGGCCATCTTTCCCTCACACAGCGGCTAGTTCCGATATGACTACTCAGGCCCAGCCCCTCGACCACCCTGCCCCCTGCTGTGGTAAGATCCCCCATTATCCACAAATCAACACCTTGTTGGTGTCTACCTCCCCTCCACCCTTTCATCACCCTGCCTCCTGTTGTGGTAAGACCACGCATGCCCCCCACATCACCACCTTGTTAGTGCCTACCCCCTCCTGTATGACCCCCCATGCCCCACACATCGCCACTAGTCCGAGGGGCTACGCCTACCCCCCCCCCCCCCCCCCACACACACACACAAGTACTCACTTAAACTAGTCTTAAGGTGTTCCTTAGGGTGTACCAAGGAATCTTTTGGGAATGCACCAGAGTTACAGCCCTTGACGCAAGGGTACCGTCTTTCACACCGACTGAAGACGCCAAAGCGAGGTTGAAGACCACCTGACTTAAATCACCGAGAAATCATTTTTCTGTTGATCAAATGATCAAAAGGAGTGTGTCCAGATGCTTTCTGCACTGTCTAGAATAAACAGAATTGAAATATGGTGAGGCATTGGTTCACAGTGATGGTTTAAAAATGGTGTACTTCTGATGAGGAAAATCTTATAAATGAAGACAATATGTCCTTTCCTTTTCTGTCAAAAGTTCTGCATCATACTTGTCACTGCTTCCTTGCTTCAGAATGCCTCAGTAGGGTCATGGGGTTTATTCCCAACCCCCTTTTGGAAATGCTGTGACGTGTCTGGTGTCACAGCACTGGATTTACCTCCCCTACCCCCCAAATCCAAGACTGTCAGAATTCGTGTCTTCACATGTAATAACATGATTTTATTGATGCAAAACACCATAAATCTAATACTTTCTTAGTTTAAAATAAAATAATGTACATTCTGAAATAATTGTATCAAACTTTAGCGTTCAGCTTGTCTACAGATAATTGGATTATGCAGAACTGAGTAGACGGAAAACATGACGTCGCCAAAGAAAAAATATACAGACTGAGACTATCACTTTAAAGGAACAGAAGAAAAAAAAAGCCCAGGTGTGTGTTGCTCACTTCCAAGGTTTAGCTGGTGAATCATTCGTAAACTTTTTTGCTTATTGCAAAGGACCTCAGATAGAAGGGAGGAGCTTCAAAATATTTGCAAATGGAGACGCGAGGAACCTGCCAACTCGACATACCGAATGGAAGATGCATACAACCGAATGCCTGATCAATTGAAACCAGAGCATTGTTATCATCGGCACTGTTACCAGGGCGTCGCAAAATATATTGATCGCCTGAAATCTCCCGCAGATGATTCTAAAACAGTTCAGAAACCTAGAACGTCTGGGCGTTCTTCCACAGCTCCTGAAAAGAAGTTTTAAACCGGACTGCATTTTCTGTAACACAGAGTGACGAAAGAAGAACAAAGAGAAATGTGTTTGGACAACTGAAGCTACTGCAGTGTTTGCATGTCAAGGCTGGAAGAGAGTACTTGAAACTGAAAGAAGAAAAAAAAAGGGGGGGGGGGCTCACGTGTCGTTATCCGCTATCCTTTATACAGCAGCTGTCGCAGGCAGTATCAGAAGGACAAACAACTCGCTGACAGAGTGCAAATGAAGAAAACAGGAGACGCAGGAGGACAGCTTTTACAAGTATTTGTGTTTCAGTTGAAAAGGAAATCTTACAGAACCAAGGAATCATCAAACTTGCTGACAAGTGCAGCATTTGCATATGTGATTTGAAGGACACAAAGCATCCAATCTCAATACAGAGCAGAGAAACTGAAGAAAGAATTACCGCAAATTGATGTCCACTGGCAGAAACTTAATTTAGTTTACCAAAAGGTGGAAGGAAGTTTAATCATACAATGTTTACAATCCTGACATGAGCACTAATCGTGTCGTTACACGTGCATACTCGTGTGGACTTGGCTCAGCAAGCTGTCGCTCTGTACTGAGAAACATAACTGTTGAAACATTTCAAAAGTCCAAAAGCCTGCCATGACACCGAACTGATGACTTATTCGGCAGTCTGGTGTCCTGCCTATACTCATCTGAAAACCGTTTTAACTTGTGTCTGATAGGGCAGAGGATCACACAACAAATGTTCAAAGGATTTTGAACTCTTTGGGAAAGGACCTCTGCAGAGCAGTTACAAAAGGGCACCGGAAGCTACAAAAGTACGTGCTGATCTGCATGCATGTCTTTGAGACATCTGATCAGAAGCCGAGAACTGACTATGATAATGAACAAGCTTGGTACATGGTCACACTAATGAACTAACTGATTCGCAATGGAGCTTGAAACTACCACAGCTAAAGCAATGCAGGAGTCCTAAAGCCTTTTTTCCATTATGCACCCTGCGGCACCACCTGTGTTTTATTATGAATTTGGTAACTTTGATCAGTTCTTGAATACACTTGGAGAGACAGGTCTCTATTCGTACAGCTCGTGGCATAATGCGTGAAGACACTGAGTGAGAGGAGAATGGTAGAACTCAGCCATGTGAAACTACTATGCGTCCGTAACAGATTACAGAGAATTGTCGTTTTTTATTTACTTCGGCATTTTGGAGTTGACGGTAACACCTTAATTTATGACGGACACATGCATGATCGCCTCAGTTTTCCTTAGATTTTTTTTCTTCAGCAAGCACTGCAAGTAAATACACGGAAATGCGTTTTTTTCTTGAAGACTAAATTAACAAAGTAGGGGTCGGCCGTAACTTCCCACTTCTTACTACACTCATGTTGACTGTTTAATACATAAAGTATGATAAAAAAAAAAAATTTAAATCTTGCTAATTAATATGTGTGACTACTAAATTACCTCTTGTTTCTAACCTGTGTGTGACCAACAGTGGTCTGTGAAAACTGCTGTGTTACCAAAAGCAAATAAAATCATCATGCTAAAAAGTCCACGATAAACTCGTTTCTGCCAGTTCAGCTTGTGATTATAAATACTGAAGGAACACCTGATGTGGGTTGAAGACTCGACACGTGGACAGAACTGAGAATCGAGCCGAGATGTGAGGAACTTCGGGCTTCCAGAAATGTCGTTTTTCAGTCTTTCTAACCGGTCGATGAAAGGAGCAAATTTAGTCGATATGCCAAATGTCTATTTACGTAAGTGAAGGTCAGTTCGGTAACATTTAATATATTATGTAATGTTGGAATGATGTTTTCCACTCTGAGGGTGAAAGACATTAACGTTTGCAGGATTCGGTGGGAGCTATTCGTGCAATTGTTTGTATCAGTTCTGCTTCACCTTCGAGGAGCTTCGCGGAACGAACAGTTCGCGCAAGGGACTTTATCTGCACGTGTGCCATATGCTTCGAGGAAGAGGCAGCTTTCTGTCTACAGAAGGGAGCGACCAGTCTTCGGTTTGCACAGTGTTAGTGTGAAGCCAGTGTGTAAAAGTGAAGGTCGTGTACCAGTGACAACCTGTCAGTCGCAGTGTCAGTTATATGTGTGGAAGTCAGTCGGGGTGTAGGGGGATGGGGGGGAGGGGGGGGGGGTGGTGGTGGTGGAAAGGATGGTAAATAGGAGTGCGCTTACACACACACTCAAAACACAGATTCTCTCTCTCTCTCTCTCTCTCTCTCTCTCTCTCTCTCTCTCTCTCTCGCACACATGCACCTCGCACCGCCCCCCCAAAAAACAACAACAACAACAACAACAACAACACACACACACATAACCAAGCACGCACTTTATATTTCTCCAGTCGAAAGCGACGATATAGGTTTAATTTGTCTCATTCATGCTTGCGGATGTAGTATCAGGATGATGTGGGACCCCATGTACTTATATACCCTCATAGAATCACCGTGTACCTTCCACAACCCTTTAACTCTTGTAGTGGTATGGGCATTAGAGTTAACTGAAATCTAGGGCTACATAGTTTCTGCAGTGGTGGCCGATATCGGCCGGGTGCCGGGCGAAACCATCAGGGCACGGGCTTTCTGTCCTACATAAATCATTCCACAGGACTGACAACTGATACCATACACCACTGATTGTCTCTTTGACAGGTGGAGGTCCTCTTGATAGTCATACGGTCTTTAGGGGCTTTCACAGAGGTGTCAGCGCACAAGTATGGGCATGCTTTCCATGTGTCCGCTGTTAAAGCGAATGTGCCTGGTGCAGTAGTTTTGACAGGCTTGCGTAGAGCAGAGAACATGAGGATGTTTCGTAGGTTCAGGTCTTTTTTTGAATGCGACGAGGTGTCTGTCGCGAAAGGTCGTGAGAACACGGCAAACTGGGAGGCTGTGGTGGTAAAACAATATGGAGACGAGAGGTCTGTTGTGGGCTGATGGAACGGAGAAAAGACCGACGCCCAAGAGACTTCGTATTTGTTTGGCTCATCTTAGTGCTAAAAAATCTGAAACAGAACGAGGCCCAGAGCGTTCGTGCAGAATCAACACACAGGGGAGTTAATTAGAGTTCGAAATGTGTTACACAAATATAACCGGAGTCGCCTACGGTCACTCTCACCTGGCACGCGTGTAAATAAAAGGTACTCTGGTGGAGTTTATGTACCTTATGTCTTTGTTGTTGTACTTATGTTGAGCACTAATTAAATCCCTCGTGTGCTGGTTCATCTGAATGCTTCTTCGATGGAGTAATCACGAGATGAGAAGAACTCACTCATTTTGCTATACTGTAGAAGAAAATCTTCCTCGTCAGAGTTGAGTCTCCGTGGACGGAGGAACTAGCTGCGAGTATGGAATGCTGGATTTGGTGTTTGGCTGATTTGATGAATTAAAGTACAGGTTAGAATGTGCGTCAGTGGCGTTTAAAATACCCAGGAAATTCCGAACGCCTCTTTGAATATTACCAGTTCAAGATGGTATCTGTGTGCTCAGAAAGGGTGAAGCGCATCACCCTGTCTCTCAGTGTCTCATTTTTACTGTAGATTTGTCCGACTCTTGGTCACAAAATGGATCTCACAGTTCCACAGGGTTAGGGTTTACAGTTAAATCGGGAAGCAAATACGGAAATAATCGTCGAAAGAATGGTAACTATAATTCATTGTTTAGCAGCCAGATCGATTAGATCACCTACGTTGGGGTTGTGAGAACCATTTTGCGACCGGGCAGTAAAATTGCGTGGGGTGCGGGAGGAGGTGGGATCTCCACCTGTGCCTTGAAGTCAATTTCAGCAGAAAATGTAAGGTTTACCATGTGTTGTTTGGGGGGCACTGCTTTTACATGGATAGATAGAGAGATCTGGAGAGGGAGAGTGAAGAAGGTGGAAACAGACCTGGCTCCCAGCGTTGTGGAACAGGGTGCATGTGTCACATTTAGTGCGTGTGCGTGTTTTCTTTGTCCTTACTCCTGCTGTAGTGCCACGTGTAAAAGGAATGCTTGCATTTGCCACAACAGAGTGATGTCTGTTTCTCTCACTTTGGATCCCAAGTCTGGAATAAATTGCCTTACTCTGTCGGACACCATGCCACCCTATGTACTTTCAAAGCAGTCACAAAACCTACCTTTTCTCACAACCCAACCGCTGAAATTATGTTGATTGGTTTCAAAGTGGTGCAACTTTAAATTATCTAATCTAAACATGAAAACAGAGCACACTCTCACCAGTCATTATATCAGATGAATAGTACTAACGCACGACCACACACACACACACACACACACACACACACACACACACACACACACACACACACCGGTCCGCGCATGCAACCCCCTCACATATAATAATGGAAGTCAACCTGACAGAGAAGGACGCCCGCCCCCACCACTCACGTGTGCGTTTGTGTGTATGTGCAATCCTTTTACGTGTATGCAAGCAATGGCCATGAACCTGGTGAGTGTGGAACAAGGACTAAAAATAAATACTCAAAACAACCCAATTAATATAGTTTCCATCTGTTAAATTTATTAGAAATATCATCTTTGAAAGCATTCAGTGATAGTCATTTCCTACAGTTCAGTCATAATCACACATAATTCAGTCCTATTTTGATTATAATATTAACCCTCACTGTGCAGGAAATTAATCTATGTGCAGAAACCCAATCTGTTCGCACATCACTAATGTTGCAATACCAGCTTTGGTTACAAAAAGGTTCAGCCGTTGGCAATGCATTGTCCAAATAAACAAAGCCTGGACAGATAAGTGATTCGATTACACCCCCTCCCTCCCATCCATTTCTGTCACAGAGGATATGAAGACATTTAATTATTCAAGGTATTTAGATGATGAAAGCAGAATGAAATAATGACGTTCTAAATTATCCTTTTGAAGTGTAGAACATTTACAAGAATTACTCTCGTAATATTCATTCTGAAAATCAAATCACCAAATTTGGTTGAAGACTGATTGATTGTCTTTCTAAACAGTATTGCTACTGATTTAGTGAAGATATTTATATCGGTATACATTCGTATTAAGAAGAGACGTTGACTGAACATTACACACCAATTTCAAATGGGTTACGGTTGGAAGCCTCTTATAAAACACACAAAATAAAAGTGATTTTTAAATGAAATAAATGAATACTCAGTTATTTCACTGCATAGCACAGAAACAAATCAGCAAATGCCGAGTAACAAACTACACCACTACAGAGAATTCAAAATATTCACAAGAGTATTACTTTATTGTTTTGTTAACCAAAGTTCTTAATCTCATATGTAAACATCAGATGTAATCTGAGCTTACTCAGACATTTTTCTTCATCAAATATTTCAATTAAACACTGCCCCTCCTCCTTATTAGCCTGTAGAATGTCTGTGTGCAAGTGTGTGTATACGTGCGTGCGTCCGTGCGTGTGTGTGATGTATGATTTTGTTTTATAGTCAGTGATGTTTGAACTCATGTTGATTGATGAGTACATTATTTGTTAGATGTCTGTTAAACTGATAATAGTCTTTCTCTTTATACACTTATCTGTGTTCCATTATGTTTGTATTGCTCAGTGCTTTCATCTGCAAGGTAGATGATTAAAAAATAATTAATGTCCATTATTATTAAAATCAAATCCACACCATTTTCATATTCTTGACAAAAGATATTCTGATCTCTTCTTAAAATCTGCATCACTCAAACTTGTATGACAGTGTAAATCTATGTGGTTTATCATTATGGAAGGGGTCACTGACAAAATCAAACTATTATATTGCCTTTCAGTTATGGTAGTTTGACCGAGTAAAGAAATACCCGATACAGGCATAAAGGCCACAAACAGCATAAGCATTACAATTACGACATGACAATCACAAAGAGAACACAATGTGACTGTCTAGGTTGATAAGAAAAATGAAACGCTATTTACATGCAGTCACCAACTAGTGTTTTACACTTCTGATTGACTATTTGAGATTGGTTTGTAGTAACCAAAATGCTTTTGACTGCATAAAAATAACATAAATCTGTGTATTATGTCTTTAGACTCAGTTTCTGAGCCTTCGCAAACGTCTGAACGGGAGAATAAAGATGTGCCTGGAGGATTTCGTGAAGGATATTTTGGTGCAGCTGCCAGCTGTAAAAGCACACACCGGAATAGATCTAGTTCATCAAAAAGAGTACGTTACTCTCGAGCAGCTAGATTCAGTTCTCACCCTCTGTAGGCGCACTTTCATTACCTGTGTGTGTGTGTGTGTGTGTGTGTGTGTGTGTGTGTGTGTGTGTGTAAACTCTAAGTGACCACAAAAAAGGAAACAAATCAGAAACACGGTTCACAGAAAAAAAGAAAAACAACAAAAACAACAATATGAACACAAAAACACTTCCATGCATGCCGCCACGAGGTTATGAAACTACTGTGAATCACTATCGACTTACCTAGTATCACTTGATCACAGTTGTTATTCGTCACAGTAGGCAGATTTCCGGAATTCAAACAGATGACTTCACAACCGAAATTGCCAGCAGCATGTGACAAGGTGGGAATGAAGTCCAAACGGTGAGTTAGGAAGGTGCCGTCATCCGCTTCACAACCACAACTGCAGCTTCCACAAGCCACTTGTGTCGTTTCCGTGTTGGGACAGGTGTTGTAGGAAGACGAACACCACTCAGATTTCGCTCCGTTTGATGGTGTGAAATAAAAGGTAATTAACGAAGCAGGTAGTATGCACGCAGAAACAAAGTCAGCTTTATTCACCTTGCATGTGACGGTAGCATTCACACCCACACTGAACCCGGTGGCTGGACAGGTAATTTCCGAATTTTGAACTGAAAGACAGGAATAAAATAAAGTATAATCAAAATACCCCCCCCCCCCCCCCCCCACACACACACACACAAACACGCGAGCGCGCACACAAAACAAGTACAGCAAAACATTAACAACAAAGTAAGCAAACAAAAGCATGTGTTCGAACGCACCAAAAAGTCTGAAACAAGGATGACTGCTAACATTTTAAAACAAGATCCAAACACATAAGATGAGGAGAAAAACAAACAAACAAAAAACGCTTATTTAATATGACAAAACACAACATGCGAATTTCCGGGGTAAGTCTTATTTTCAAGCTACAAAACAACAGTTAAACAGCGAAAACTTAGCTAGCCAGCACGTACAAACGAGACACACCTCACTTCGACCTCCGACAGCTCACAGCCACTGCTTTCTATCATCGACAGCCGGTGGCCGAGGGGTTCAGGCAACAGACAAATTTGAGGACCTAGAATTCCCAGCACCTGGGGTGACCAAGGATCGAGTCCCGTGCAGGATTTCCGCACGGCAATGTTACAGGTTAAATTGTCTATATATGGTCATGTAGTCCGGAGGCCGACGTGTTGAGGCGACAGATAAATTTGGGACTACGATTGCTCGGGGAAGGAAAAGTAGCTCCTTCCGAATTACCGCACATCCTTTACCCTCAAGCAATGCATCCTTACAGGTGTGAATTTAAGCAACAAGTAGGTAAGTAATTTGGTGTTCTACGCCCAGTCAACCATTACGGTTATCTCAGGGCGTTACACATTTTGTTGGTACATAATAATTTGTTAAAATTATGTGCATGTTAAAACTGGTATATATTCAGATTTTAAAAACAGTCTTAACAACAACAACAAAACCAAATATATATATATATATATCCTTTGTCAAGTCAATCCAGGAAACCAGTCACTTCACAAACATGAAACATGAAACAGAAATACACGTGTGTATACGTCACACATACAGCGGACATAAATTTTCGAAGAGTTAGTCCCTTGCCTTCGATATTACCCTCGTTTAGAAAGCGCATAGGGCTAGGACATGCTGGTATCGTCGACCATTCCGTCTGATTTATCAATACCAGGTTAAAGAAAAGTATATATAAAAAAGAAGAAAAAGGAATGGATAGACACAATACAGAATTAAAAACATGTTATATAAATGATTAACGGCAACTGCCAGTGCCATATGACAGCAAGCTGCACATACCACCTACCAACTATCACCTCCTAGCTGCTAAACAGGAGCCATACCAAAAGGCCTAACCTCCAACGAAAAGTATTTGCGAGTTTTCTGGAAAAAGGTCAGGAGAGTGGATCATCAGCAGAAAAGTGACAAAGCCGAAAAAGCAAGAGGGTTAGGCAGAAAAACACGTTTCCTGCACTCCAATAACAGCTGCGAGTCTTGCGAGTGGATTTATCTACACAAAGTTAGCTTAAAAATCTCCCAAGTTTCACTGAATATTGAAATATACCATTGTTTCACCTTTAAGGAACCGATGACGATTCCATTTCGTCATCTGACAGGACAGAGTACTGGTTGGAGAGAACTAGGTTCTTCTCCGCCTTCCTCTGCCTTCCTCTACTTTCGGCTTGGGTGGCACCTGGGGTCTGCCGGAAGAAGCGGAGTGCCTAGGGTGTACAAACCGCTCGACGTCCACCAGGACCCCTCCACCCTCACCTTAGACGTTGTGCCCCTAGAAGATGACGAGTCGTCCGTCGAGGGCGCGGTTTTGGAAGGACCGGCTGAGCCCTTATGTGAACTTTCCGAACACGTGCGGTGTCGCACGGAACCCGGACATCGGCCGACGCCGGCCCCGTCTTTCCGGAGGAAGCCTGGATGCCGGCTGATGCTGATCCGGGTCCGCCAGAAGTACGCATACTAGACTGAGTCATCCTGAGTGTGCGGGCTGAAAAGACCCCGGTTAGAGACGTTTGACATTCCACAGATCTGACTTCTTTCCTGGTGGAAACAACAGCAGAGAAAGACTTTCCACTAAAGATCACAGTCGGAATCTCGGCTTCAACCAATTGTTTGACTTCCGGAAAGGAGATGCGTTTTTCAACGCGGACACGCTTAATGTCTTTTTCCTTCTGCCAGACCAGGCAGTCTTGAGCCGATGAGGCGTGGGGACCATTGCAATTAGAGCACAGCTTGGGTCGCTCACGCCGACCTTCATACTTATCGTTTCCGCACCACTGACACTTTGTAGCAGCCTTGCAACGTTGGCTCGTGTGGCCAAACTTGTTGCAGTTGAAGCATCGCATTGGGTTTGGAACAAACAAGGCCACCTTCACCTTCAGATAGCCGACCGTGATCTCCATTGGCATTTCTGGTATGTTGAAGGTCAGAAACAGGGTGTTAGTGGGAACCTTCTCAGTATCCCTCTTTACCGTCACCCTGTGGACCTCAACAACACCCTGTTCCTGCAGTTTCTTCTAGATTTCCGATTCCGTCATGCCGGATAACTCACGGTAGCGGGTGACGCCACATGACGTATTTAGCGCCTTGTGAATGGAAACTCTTACGTGTCGATCGAGGAATCGAGTGGTTTTGAGGAGAACCATCGCTTGCGGTTTCCTAGCGCATTCCATCAGGAAAGAGCCATCCCTCAACCGTTTGATACTCTTAAGGGTCCCGGCTATTGCCTGGAGTCCCTTCTGGATCGCAAAATGTGAAAGTCTGGTGAGAGGGAGGTCGTCACTCGACGACTCCACAGCCAGAAACCTTGGCCATTTTGTATTGGTATTTGTGAAACATTCAATGTCAGAGTCCGTGTCCGTATCCTGGTGGTTGTTTGAGTGTTTGGATGCCATGCAATGTTTACTAATGATTCGTTACGCTTTGTCCCCACCCGCCACCGAGTCCATCAAGGGGATGCACACAAGAGGAACTGCAGCAACTGTGCGCCGAGGATATAATACTGAGTAATAAATTATGCTCAGGTGATAAAAACAAAACAAAAAGAGCTTACTTCTGTCCCCTGATTGACCCTAAGCTTCTGCCTTCAAATCGAAATTAGGGCAAAGCTCGACCAGCCGATTGATTGGGAGGAGCCAACGCAGCCACCCGTCTAGGTGAAGTCCGGGCCGAAGACGCGTGTTGGATCCTACAGACCGTAACCTGTAGGGGACCTCGGCCCTCAGGATCCCATCCTCCTCCGACACGGGACGCAGCGCACGGCAAACGCGCTGGGTCTGAAGGCGACCAGAGAGAGAGAGAGAGAGAGAGAGAGAGAGAGAGAGAGAGAGAGAGGTGCTATATAAAGAAGAGCTGTGATGCAGACAAATGTGAGCCGGTTTGGCCTACCGGTAAGGCTTTAGGCTGGTAAGCGGAAGGACCTCGGTTCGATACTGCTTCGGCTCTCCTTTCTCTTCAAAAAGGTTGTGGTTTGTGGACACTGTCTTGTGACTTTGTCCATCACTTCCTTCTGAAACATTAAAATGGCTCTCATCGCTGCCCATCTTTATGCTGAAGTCATTCAGGTGGTCACAGTGTAGCGATAGGTATATAATCTCCCTCTCCCCCACCTCCATACTCCCTTCCCCTCCTTCTCCCCGTCCCTAATAAGCCGTACGGTTTATGTGGACGTTAAGCACCATGTTTACTTACTTTGCAGACAAATTCTGAGAGCCGGTTTGGCCTAGCGGTAAGGCGGTAGGCTGGTGAGCGGAAGGACTTCGGTTCGATACCGCTTCGGCTCTTCTTCTCTTCAAAAGTTGTGGTTTGTGGACACTGTCTTGTGACTTTGTTCCTCACTGTTAATGAAACATTAAAATGGCTCTCACCGCTGCCCATCTTAATGCAGGTCATTCTGGTGTGACAGTGTAGCAATAGGTACATACCCCCTCCCCCCTCCTTCTTCCCGTCCCTAATAAGCCTTATGGTTTCTGTGGACGTTAAGCACCATGTTTACTTACTGCAGACAAATACAGGAGAATGGTTGGTTAGACAGAAATCAGCTGCAACAACGGAGCTTAAAACAGAGGCATCGTGGGGGAGTCACCAGAAGCCGGCTCCGTGGGGGCTATGAGCTACAAATTCATGCATAAAAGATATAACTGTTCAGAGGACGCTGATCTGTAAGCATCCTAAACCAGTCACAATGGATCTAGAGGAGACAATTTCGATAACAGGCCGATAACCCCAAGCCTGCGGAGGACCCACGTGCCTAGAGGCTGAATGGCTGTTGGAATAAAGAGTGGCAAACGCTGGCAGTCTGGCTGTATGCAGGGCGGCACCAGGCTGATGGACTCCAAAACGACATCCATTGCCCTTTCTCTGGCACGAGGGCTCCATACGTAGTACTTATTCATCAATCGTATACGCTTATTTTAATTATCTACGAACTCCGCATGAGTGGTTTTTGTTTTATTTATCCTGCTCTTGTGTACCCAAGGCAACAAACAAGCAAACGACGCCGATGCCAACAGCTACAACAAAAAACAAACAAAATAAAAAACACAATGGCATGCAGTAAAATGAAAAGAAACCCTGTTTCCGTTTTTGTTTCGTTTCCGAATAAACTGAGAGGTGTGGCTGACTGCTAGGATAGCAATTATTACCTTTTTTTCTTTCATATGTTCCACAAATTCATTCCAGAATGCCTTAGCTTGTGCATATCCCATTATATATATATATATATATTATATATATATATATATATATATATATATAATATATATATATATATATATATATATATTATATATATATATGGGTTGTTGATTTTCCCCAATAGACAAAACGTACAAGTTTTGTTTCGGACTGAACCCATTCGTATTAGGACACAAATACATTAGTATCACAAATACATTCCATAACAAATCCTCAAGAGACCATTTCAATTGAATTTCTTTAGTATATGCTTAATTTTGATTAACACTTTGTTACGTACAATTTGTTTCCAGCGATTATTATTGTTTTTGCAAGCGTTTGCTGTATCAGCATATCCATTGAGAACATAGTAAATCGTGTGTGAGCCCCAGTTTGAGAGCATTTGAGATGGTCACTCTGTCGAAATGGCCTAATACGATTATGATAGTTGAAAGCATGTAACTGTGTTGTTGGATTTGCTCTCCTGGTTATATAGGGTTATTCACCTTGTGTTCTCCTGTGCACTGTCAAAAATGTCAAGGTTGCTTGGCCTCATGAATAATAAATCGGACACGTTCTCTAGCATGGCTTGTTAGAGTTGATGTTGTATGACAAAGGCTTCTTCTTCTTCTTCCGGCCAAGGACTGGGCTCTGTCAGAGGGTTACAAGCCCTGCATCGGTGTGTGCTTAAAAGGTGGTCACGATTAGTGCCTTTGGTGTTACTAAAACACCAACATAAATAAGTGAGGTGATCTAACTTTAAAACTATATACACATTATCTCGATGTTCACCGAGATGTGGGGCCAGGTTGGAGGTTGAGAAGACTGCGGCCTAGTTGACTCTGGAGGGATTCGAGAGAAGGGGCTGAAGAGATAGCCGTGGGGAGGAGGTTCCATTCAGCGACTGTACGGGGGAGGAAGGGGTGAAAGAGGACATGGTGTTGTGTCTGTTCCTGGTGTAGTCTTTGTGCTCCTCTGGTCCTTGGGTCAGAGTGGTGGAAGAAGCTTGCTGGGTTTGTGTCCACAAGGCCGTTGTTAATTTTGTAGACCATCCCCAGTGTCAAGAATGAGACCTAATTTTGACTTACTTTATTACATAAATTAGGTAACAGTAATAATAATTAAAATTCCGTTGGCAATTAGTATGTGTGTCTACTAAATTAACTCTTATATCTAAAATATCTCAACCTAAATACAGTCTACAGTCTAACACGCTTACGTCGAAGTGCTGTGAATGTGTGTTTTTTCCTTTCTGTTAACCGATTTAGAGGTTTTTTGTTTTGTTTTTACTTATCCGTCGACAACGGATCAGACGAATCATGCAGAAAGTACTTCGACTTAAGCGTTATTTTGTTTTCGGTTTGTTTATTTGTTTTCGTTCAGCCTTGCTTTAAAAACTGGCGGCTCCTGATATTAATGATAAAAAAAAAAATGTTTTTTCTTGATGAAGTTCTCGCAATATTGAGAAGAACACAAATAATGCAGTTACTGTACTGTCAGTGCAGTTACCATGTATTTGGAAACTAATCTTCGCCAGCATTAAATAAGAAAGAGTGCATCTAGTATTTTTACTATTTGGCCATTTAATTGCTTTCTTATCTAAAATATAGTTGATTATCTAATATGATAAAGAACAAAAAGCAACGAAAGGAAATCTAAGAATGAGTCCGTACATTTATCATACTGTGTGCAGTTAATAATAATAATAATAATAATAATAATAATGAGGATTACTAGAGCGCCCATCTACCGCACAAGGTGGGGGCACAGGGCGCTTTACAATAACACTAACAACACACACACACACACACACACACACGCACGAGCGCGTTGAACGGGGGGAATAGGCACCATATATATGGTAACTGCATGGACAAGTAATTGCACAGCCAAAATGATGATATACAAATATTAATCACTCCCTGTCATCAGAAAACATGGTATCCATGACAGCACGTCAAAGTGACACTCTTTGACAGTGAAATAAAAATAAATATACCAAACGTTTGCATCAGTTATTGTAACGGTAGACCCTGGTAACTGCACTGACGTGTTAAGCTAAACAGCAAGTACCTTGACCCGATGAACATACTATTGTACTGCCTAAAATTGCACTAGAAACCTCACCTGCTTGCATGAGTACCAGTCAGTGAATGAACTCCTCAATAACAAAATATAATAATAATAACTCGTTTGAGATCTGGGAAGCATTCAATTTTTTGTTGACACTTTCGTACCTGGTAAGCAAAGGAGATAGACAACAGACAAATCACATACACAAGCAGAAGCAAATTCTTAGAAAGAGGAGAAAACAGTTCACCTATGGTTAAGTACGGGTGAATCAGGAAACACAATACCACACAAAACAGCACCATTGTATGACGAAAAGAACACATGTCTATGATTCACTGACACAGTAATGCTCTGAGCGTTTCCCTCTCGCACACTGATCACAGTGAGTTCCCACCCTGTTTGTCAGAGGACATTTTGTACCGAGTGTTTGCTCGTCGTCAAAAGGCGCACAACCAGGAAGTTAAAGGTGCAGAAGTTCGCGTACTTTGCTCGCTGAACACAGTAAGGTATGCACTTGACCAGGCAGGTCACGACCAACTCGCACTGAGTGGTTCCCAGCATGCCTGTTTTTTTTGGGGTTTATTTTTGGTTGGTTTTCGTTTTGTTATGAAACTACCTCCCAGGTCTGAAAGAAAGATGGAGGCCTGATGAGAAATGATCTTAAAGCAAAGCAAAGGCAACTTGTATTCGATCCTCTGCTCAATAGGTAGCCAATGAAGAGAATGAAGCATAAGAGTGACGTGGGCAGATCTGGTTGTTTTGAAAGTGAGTCTTGCAGTATTGTTTTGCACTTTTTGGAGTTTAGAAAGAAGATGCTTAGGACAGCCCGCCAAAAGCCACACTCAATGACGCGGGGTCAAATAATTTATAGTTATTCAAATTCAGCCCAACCTTTAGCAACCAGCACCTTTCTGCAATGATTCATATATGCATGTAACATTGCATAAAAAGAAAAGAAATGTACATAAAACAACCAAGCACCCAACTCAAACACAAATAACGACAGTAAAAATTATTTTACATACAGTCTGAATATAACAATCAAAAAGATTTCTCAAAACACTCAATCTGCTTAGAAGTATATAACTAAGCCTGTCTATTTTATCTGACTACAAATCCTAGAAAAGAAACAAAATATGTGTTTCAATGCAGTCAGATTATCACAAATGTCACAGCGCTAATAATATGCAGATCATGATTTATGAAATAGCATTGCAGTATGCCTCAGTGAATACTGTCCTGGAGAAGAAAAATATTTTTATAATTTTTATAGATACCTGTAATATGCTTTAATGTGGACGTTATTGTACAATACAGCGAGCAAAGGCAACAGTGTCAATGCAACAATTCTGGGTGCAATTTACAAATAAATCAAAACGTACGGATTCTCTACGTCATATGACTGAAACAGTATCAACAAAAATCAGCTACATTGTGTTTAGCTCAATTCGACGTCCAATGCAGTCTTAAAAAACAAAACAAACAAAAATGTTCGTTTGTAACAATGCAAAAAGCTCTAAACACATGAAGACAATAAAGTAAGTGAGAAGAAAAATGAAAGATATAACTTCAAAGCAGACCGTAGCAGATGATTTAGGCTCCTGTGCGGATACTCCCTCACTTCGAAAGGGAGCGGACGTGTGTGTGTGTGTGTGTGTGTGTGTGTGTGTGTGTGTGTGTGTGTGTGTGTGTGTGTGTGTGTGTTGTGTGTGTGTGTTTTTCGTGTGTGTTGTCTGTGTGTGTGTGTGTGTGTGTGTGTGTGTGTGTGTGTGTGTGTGTGTGTGTGTGTGTGTGTGTGTGTGTGTTCGTGTGTGTGTGTGTTGTGTGTGTGTGTGTGTGTGTGTGTGTGTGTTGTGTGTGTGTGTGTGTGTGTGTGTGTGTGTTGTGTGTGTGTGTGTGTGTGTGTGTGTGTGTGTGGGTGTGTGTGTGTGTGTGTGTGTTTTGTGTGTGTGTGTGTGTGTGTGTGTGTGTGTAGTGTTGTGGTGTGTGTGTGTGTGTGTGTGTGTGTGTGTGTGTGTGTGTGTGTGTGTGTGTGGTGTGTGTTTGTGTGTGTGTGTGTGTGTGGTGTGTGTGTGTGTGTGTGTGTGTTGTGTGTGTGTGTGTGTGTGTGTGTGTGTGTGTGTTTGTTTTGTGTGTGTGTGTGTGTGTGTGTGTGTGTGTGTGTGTGTGGTGTGGTGTGTGGTGTGTGTGTGGTGTGTGTGTGTTTGTGGTGGGTTACTGAGGGGGGGTCCAACGAGATGAACACTGATGGTGGAGGACCGAGCTGATACGGAAAGAAATCGCAGGGGGCATCTTGGGTCAACCGTCAAAGCAGATGAATATTGTTTGTGGTGTCCAGAGCTAATGTGGAAGCGCGTCAGAGGGGATGTCTTGGGTTTACCTTCAACAACTGCAAATAACTTGCTCAGGCTACATCATCCGCATCTAATGCTTGTATCTAATTTCAATTTGTTATTTCGGCTTGTGGGAGACTTCGGCTTGTCTTGATCTCCCGATGTAGTTGTGGGAAGGGTCCTTCGCCTGGTGAGCTCTGATGAATATACAACTGAGGACTACCCCGCGATTTTACACTTGTGTCGGGGTTAGACGGCATTCATTTACTACAGATTGATTTGCATCAATAATCCTTTGACGATAGCAACATTACATGCCTCTTTGTGCAAACAAAGATTTATTTAGGTGTCGCTAGTCCAATTATGTTTGGAGAGGGAAGCTTTTAAGTTATTCTGAAATTAAATAGCTGTAAATAGGTAGAATCACAAACGATGTGAAAGTGATACACTCTTTGCTCCATAATGGGCAGCACGATTACTTTCTTTCCGTTTGAATGGTACATTTATTTTGAGAACAACAGGAAATACAACATATACAACCTGCCGTGTTATTGGATTCGGAGTTGATGCCATTTTGACGGTATGTCCGCTAATAATCAAAGACAGTCAACACAGATAATAGATAATGTGTGCTGACTGTCTTTGCTTTAAAAAGAAAAGAAAAAAGGTTGAAGCGGCAGCGCTGCAATAAAAACTTCATTTCAGAAGTTATTTGTAATCCACACCGTAAACAAAGGCCCATTTTATTGCCACCAGCGAGTTAGTTTGCAGCTGGATTTTAAAGTCCTGCCAACCGTACCGGGTCACCCCACGACAGGCTTGTTTGTTGATAATAAACATTATTTTTAACCGTTGCTATGTCTGGATCTGGTTTCAGAAAGATGGCTCTTCATTTTGTCAGATTTGCCCCCTCACCCCTTGTCTTTCACACAGTATTTAAAAACAGTGTTTTCAGAGAACCTGTCCCAAATTTTCTTTCTCTAATCTCCGCTGAGTCCAAACAGCAATCGAAAATGTTTTCTAATGTCAAAAGAAAAAAAGAAAGAAAGAAAAGAAAAAAAAGGAAAAAAAGAAAAAAAGAAGGAAAGAACTTAAGAGAGAACAAGGGGGAACTGAAGCAAACAAACCACCTTATAACATGGGATACACATGATTTTGCTACGAAATATTGCACAGAGAGGTATTATTATGAATCATCATCGACATACATATTTCACAGAGGTGGACTTCATGCATATGCGCATTGAGAGGATTTCCTGTGTCCTAGCTGACATGAAACGTTCAAAGTAACTCGTTAGTGCTCAGACTCCTGCGTAGCCTACGGCATTATCGGCAAAACACGCATTCATTTAGCTCCTCCATCCATCCCGGGTACGCCATGTGGAGTTCAGTCTTGTGGGAAAAGCAGGACCCAGTAACGTCTAGCCGTTTGCATAAGAAACAATGGACCACGTCGCTTTCACGGGCTTGAAGCTGTACACGGATTGTAGCACATATATACAGCAAGAAACTGAAAGGCAGTAGGGGAAGTTTCTCCCGCCTGCCTTAGGTTCAACACACTGTACCCCCCCCCCCCCCACCCCCTCCCAAAAAAGTAGCGCCAAAGCAGTGAACACCCGATCCTACGTGTGTGCATGTGGTGGGACTGGGGTTAAGGCTACCGAGGGCCACGTTGCTTTTCACGACTGCACGTTGGCGTAGTGGGTCTTCTCGGCCTTGCTACAGTTCTCGTACTCAGGGCCTGAAACACACACACACACTCACACACACACACATACACACACACACACACACACACGGTGCGGTCGGTAAACATTGGTATCATGTGTCTGACGTCACGGACACGGCATGCCAGATTTTGCTTGATGGCCGTACATTTCTCTTGCGGTCATCAAAAAGAAACGATCAACATGGTGACTATGTGCCGACTATGTACTATGCATGTGTTCATTATGGCTGAGTTAATGTAGGTGACATGATAATGATTATTTTCAGAAGGTGTTGGCGAGGGTTGGTGTTTTTGGACGGATAGGTTTTGTACGGGTGTTGGCGATGCTTGACTGGCGTATGGTGACAGATAGGATTATAGCCGAAGCTTTGGAATGAGGGTTTTCGTCGATGGTGATGGATAAGACTATGTACAGCAAGTTTTGGGATGCTTTGTAGGGTAACATCAATGCAATTACTATTTCGAAGAGTTGATGCGGCCTGTGGGGGGTGGGGACAGGGGACACAAAATAACATGTAAAACAGAACGAGGCCCAGAGCGTGTGCAGAACAACAAAAAGGGGAGTTAATGTCAAAAAGTCCCCCCAACAGCAAAACCCGAGTCGCCTGGATGATCGTTCGAGTTTATGTACCTTTTATTTACACGCATGGCAGGGGGGGTTACCGGGGGAAGTGTTTTTGTGTTTGTGTGACGTCTTTCGAGCAGTGATTAACTCCTTTGTGTGTCGATTCGAAAATGACTATGTTCAATAAGTGTTGATACTGACTGTATTTGACTGTGTTATTGTAGGACGACGTGATAATGGCTATGTTCAGTAAGTGTTCATGCTGACTGTGTTAGGGTGTAGGGTGGCATGATAATGACTGTGTTCAGTAAGTGTTAATACTGACTGTATTTGACTGTGTCAGTGTAGGATGAAGTGATAATGACTAAGTTCAGTAAGTGTTGATACCAGCTGTATTAGCGTAGGTTGACATGACACTCACTGTTCAGTTAGCGTTGATGCTGACTGGATTAGTGTAAGGTGACATGATAATGACTGTTCAGTTTGTGTTGATGCTGACTGTATCTGACTGTGTTAGTGTAGGATGACACGATAACGACTGTTCAGTTTGTGTTGATGCTGACTGTATCTGACTGTGTTAGTGTAGGATGACACGATGATGACTGTTCAGTTTGTGTTGATGCTGAGTGTATCTGACTGTGTTAGTGTAGGATGACACGATAATGACTGCTCAGTAAGTATTGAAGCTGACCTGTGCCGGTCGTTGGTGTATTGGCGTAAGACGACAGCGCCGTGTAGGTGGACCTGGCTCCAACATCTGGCTGATGCAGTGAATCGTAGGGCCCCTCCACGATGGGTTCCTCTGCAGCACCAATAATGGCGAGATCGTTGTAGTCTAGGTCTCTGGGACTACCCCCCCCCCCCCCCCCCCCCCTCCCCCCACCCCCCCTGTCTGTCTCTCTGTATGTCTGTATTTCTGTCTGCGTGCTCTCTTTAAAAATATTATTTGGATATTTCTGCTTCTTCGGAATAAACATGTTTAATAATTGATACCTTTTACAGTTTTGCAGATGTTTCAAATATATGTGTATGTGTAGTATCGGAGGATGGGCGAGGGCTGGGTGTAAACAGTCCACGTGGGTCTACTCCACTACTGTCGTAAAATTAATTTTATATTTTTTCTCTCTCTCTCTCTCTCTCTCTCTCTCTCTCTCTCTCTCTCTCTCTCTCTCTCTCTCTCTCTCTGCCTGTTTATACGATACACAATATTTCGTCATCATGATCAGCAGCAGCATTGTAAAATTAGCATTAGCGTGTTCGTGATATCCACACCATCAGCGTTAGCACCGTTATGATATCTGCACCATTAGCATTATTCTCGTCTCTTCAGTTAGCGTTAGTATTGTGTCTACGCAATCAGTATCAGCATCATTGCAACATCTACACCATTAGCATCATTATCGTGTCTACACCATCAACATTAGCATCATTATCGTGTCTACACCATCAACAATAGCATCATTATCGTGTCTACACCATCAACATTAACGTCATGGTCATATCTACACCATTAGCATAATTATCGTGTCTACACCATCAACAGTAGCACCATTGTCGTGTCTACACCATCTGTATTAGCATCTTTATCATACCTACACCATCAACATTAACATCATTACTGAATCTACACCATCAGCATTAGCATCATTGCTGTGTCTACACCATCAGCATTAGCATCATTACTGAATCTACACCATCAGCATTAGCATCATTACTGTGTCTACACAATCAGCATTTGCATCGTTACTGAATCTACACCATCAGCATTAGCATCGTTACTGTGTCTACACCATCAGCATTAGCATCGTTACTGTGTCTACACAATCAACATTAGCATCGTTACTGTGTCTACACCATTAGCATCATTACTGTGTCTACACAATCAACATTAGCATCGTTACTGTGTCTACACCATCAGCATTAGCATCGTTACTGTGTCTACACCATCAGCATTAGCATCGTTACTGTGTCTACACAATCAACATTAGCATCGTTACCGAGTCTACACCATCAACATTAGCATCATTATGGCGCCTACACCATCAAAATTAGCACCATTATCATATCTATACCAGATACGTCTGTGCGTACATTGCGTTTTGTGTGTTTGTATCAGCTTGTGCCTGTGTGGTTGCCTGCGTGTCT
>JABMCL010002568.1:45000-50000 GCA_018857735.1 Alviniconcha marisindica
ATCCCCGTAAAGTAAGGTTTTTGAGTTCGAGTTCACTCTCCCTCTCCTTACTATGTGCCGTGCATATAATTTATGTGCATATCGTTGCAGAATAAAAATAGTAATAATAATAATAATAATTCTTATAAAGCACTATTCTCTAACAAGAGTTAAACTCACTGCGCTGTACAAACATCTTGTCACAAAACCCACATTAACATACATTTCAGCAAACAAAACCTTAAATATTGTAGTTTACCCTTATCGCCTATCAAACAAAACCCCCTTTTCTCTCTCTCTCTCTCTCCTCTCCCCCTCCTCTCCTCCTCTCTTCTCTCTCCTTCTTTATATATATATGTTGTGTGTGTGTGTGTGTGTGTGTTGTGTGTGTTTGGGTTGTGTTTGTGTGTGTGTGTGTGTGTGTGTGTGTTGCATTACACACCACAAAACACACACACCACACACACACACACACCACCACAACACACACACACACACACACACACACACACACACGCAGTCTCGCTCGTCCACTCAAAGACAACAATTAATAATTGATCCCAGCAACAACAACAACAAACTGAGTCTGTCTTCTCACCCACACACACACCCCGTGCCTCCTTCTCTTGCCTTGATCTCTCACGCTCTCTCCCTACCCCCTTCCTTTCCCCCTCTCCCTATCCATATGCATCCACATACATTCAACAGCCACACACAGACACACCCTTCTTCAGATTCTACCGGAAAGCCTGGGCAAACAAGGCCTTTAGCTGCGATTTGAACTGGGATATACTGGTATACTGTACTGGTGTGTGTCTAAAAATTGAAGCTGTTCTTGTGTCCATTAGAATTATCGTTATTTACTACGCACTGTTTGCTTCCCTCTCTCGCTGCGACATATTTATGCTTGTAACAGAGACAGAGACAGACAGACAGACAGACAGACAGACAGACAGACAGACAGACAGACAGACAGACAGACAGACAGACAGAGACAGAGGGAGAGAGAGAGAGAGAGAGAGAGAGAGAGAGAGAGAGAGAGAGAGATCAAATCAAATCAAAATGTTTATTTGTATAGGCCACTGGACTGTTATAAAGTAGGTGAGAGAGGAGAGAGAGAGAGAGAGAGAGAGAGAGAGAGAGAGAGAGAGAGAGAGAGAGAGAGAGAGAGAGAGAGAGATCAAATCAATCAAAATGTATGTATAGATGTTTACAAGTTGTGAGAGAGAGAGAGGACTAGAGACTGAGAGAGAGAGAGGAGAGAGAGAGAGAGAGAGAGAGAGAGAGATCAAATCAAATCAAAATGTTTATTTGTATAGGCCACTGGACTGTTACAAAGTAGGTGAGAGAGAGAGAGAGAGGGGAGAGAGGAGAGAGAGAGAAGAGAGAGAGAGAGAGAGAGAGAGAGAGAGAGATCAAATCAAATCAAAATGTTTATTGATAAAGTATAGGCCACTGGACTGTTACAAAGTGGGGCTGAGAGAGAGAGAGAGAGAGAGAGAGAGAGAGAGAGACAGAGACAGAGAGACAGAGACAGAGACAGAGAGACAGAGAGACAGAGAGACAGAGACAGAGACAGAGACAGAGAGACAGAGAAAAGAGTAATTAGGACAGTGCCTCTGTGCCCCTATCAGAAGCGACATTTAAACTCACGCCACGCTTCTTTTGAAATGAGCATATTGCCTCTCAAGTGACTTTACAACTGAACGCGTTGTACCCACGTCATTACAAACGTTGTAGTTGGCAGCCTGCGTACATGGCTTACCGTTAACCTGAATCTCAAACGCAAAATGCAGAACGCCGATTCCGTTTCCAAGCGACGCCCTGTAGAAGCCGGCGTCGGCTGACGTGACGTTGTCAACGGTGAGGTTACACGTGACGTTGGGTGACGCAACAGTTCGGTGATCACACGTCACGCTCACTAAGTTTTCTTTCGCTCGCTGCCCCACACTAGAAGCGTTAGACAGCAACCGGTGGACTTCCAACAGTCGTGGTGCAGGGTAAGCGATGACGTCAAACGTCAAGTGCACAGCCCCCGTGCGGAAGTTGACGACAGGGATTTTGTCCTCAGTCTGGGCGTCATCGCTTTGGGAAAGACCTGTATACAATATGTCGTTTTGCGCGTTGCTTTAAAAGCACAGGAGGTTACACAATTGGAACAGAATCCGTTTTTCTGTCTTCTTCTTTGTCTGACAGTCTCCACCTCCCACCGTCTCTCTCTCTCTCTCTCTCTCTCTCTCTCTCTCTCTCTCTCTCTCTCTCTCTCCTTATATGCAAAGTGATACGAAGCGAGAGACAAATGAAAAAACATTACCATGAAAAAGTCAATAAAATAAATAAATAGATAAGACATGCGGAGATTCTTTGGGTGTGCTTGAAAGTTCAAGATTAAAACAAAACATTGATGGATTGTTTACGATTAATGACAGGAATGTCGAAACAATTAAACCTCGTTTTGATGTTCGGAAGAGTAGAATTCACTTTCAAACCACGCAAGACAATGAACCACACTGTACTCTGTGGAAATACGTGTTATTCATCTTGTGTAATAATCCTGTGGCGAATAACCACCTGGTTATCTATGTAAAAAGACTGATAAATTTGCACGTCAACTCAAACATCACAACATGGATCAGGGGCTTACTCCGAGATCAACCGCAGCGTAGTGCAGATAGATATATGTCTGAAGAGACTTACTGAATTCTGAGAAACGTCAAAGGTGTGTCCGTTAACCTATATTGTTTTAAACATATAGGTAAGATCGCATGGACATGGACATGGAAACTTCTGTATCCTGCCATTTTAAATTTTCTGATGACATGGCACTGGTGGTAGCTTCGCGAATTAACTTTTGAAAGAAATGACCTGGTAGCCTCCACACTCTCACTTATTAAACTCAAAATGTATTACATAAAACAGTACATCACGAATTGGGCGAGGAATGCTTACAATTAAAACGATTGCAGCGAAATTTCACTCGATGTGAAATTTCAGGTATCTACATAGTGTCCCTTATTTCCAGAACTCCTTCAACTTACTGGAGCAAATCTGCAACAGTCAGTGTTTAAAGGTACAAGTTCTACCGCCAATCCCTTTAAATGATTAAGTAAAGAATGGAAATTGTTAATGATGTTATCAAAATTGTATGACAGGCGAACTTACACTGTACAAAGATGGTGACGTTACGTCGCTGTGTGCTCCCCACACCATTGTTGACGTCACAATAGTAGACCCCCGTGTCACGACACTGCACCGTCACTTCACCAGTAACCTCCTTTATTTCATCAGCGAGGGACGGCGTCCCTCGAGGAACGTTGGCAATGACGTCACCGCTGGGACGGACCAACGTCATTTTGGGTGTGGGTCTGCCGTCCGCTTGACAGGTCAAGGTCACAGTGTCGCTGACATTCAGGGTCAGTTCAGTCGTCTCCACAGAGTTCAAGGAGAATGACAACACGGAGGTGGGGTCTGCAAAGGAAGTACGAGCAGAAGTAGCAGTTCATATTTTAGATTCTTCTTCTTCTTCTTTAAATGATTCTTTACGTCCACATAGACCATAAGGACTGTTAGGGACTGGAATCCCAGGACGTCCACTTCGACTTTCACACAGCGCCTGAGCTATGCTGTATTTTAGATCAAGCAGAGCGTGTATCACTATGAACAAGAACAGATTAAAGTAGAGCATTCGTAAAAAATATATATATATATATATATATATATATATATATATATATATATATATATATATATATATATATATATACCTACATTACTCCACAAAGTATTAGCATTCAGGATTATTTCATTGTTTTATCCAACAAATAAATTATATGCGTAAAACATCAAGTACTTAATAACACAAACACACCCCACAAACACACACACACACACCCCACACACAACACACACACACACCTACACACACACACACACACACACACACACACACACACAACATCATGCCTGGATCTATCATGCTTTCGTCTCATTTTCCCTCCATCCACATGCATCCCTAAACTCATGCAGCTAATTCAGAAAAAACACAAACACACACACACACCACGCACACGACACACACACACACCAACACACAACACCACACACACAACGACACAGAGGAACACGCAACGTACGCACACGACGAATGCTGCGTTTGAAACGAATTACAAATGTGTGGGTGCGGTGTGTGTGCGTGTGAGAGCGGTGTGGTGTGTGTGTTATGTGTATGGGTCGTGCGTGCTGCTGTGCGTGCGTGCGTGCGTGCGTGCGTGCGTGTGTGTGTGTGTGTGTGTGTGTGTGTGGTGTGTGTGTGGTGTGTGTGTGTGTGTGTGGTTGTAGTGTGTGTGTGTGTGCGTGGCGCTGTGTGTGTGTGTGTAGGGGTTCGTGGTGTGTGTGAGGAGTGTGTGTGTGACTGTGATGTGTGTGTGTGTGTGTGAACACATGTTGTGTGTGTGTGTGTGTGTGTGTGGTGTTGTGTTGTGTGTATTATTTTGTGAATACATTATTTTGAGGCGTACGAGTATTCCTCCCCAATATATCCAGTTTTGAAGCCAACATGTACCGCCCCCCATTCACCCACACACACACACAGACACAGCACGCACACACACACACACACACACACACACACACACACACACACACACACACGAACGCACGCACGCACGCACAACGCACGCACAAGCACACACACACACACACACACACACACACACACACACACACACCACGAACGACGCACGCACGCACGCACGCACACACGCACACACACACACACCACACACAAACACACACACACATGGAGAAACAGACAGACAGACAGACAGACAGACAGACAGACAGACAAACAGAGACAGAGAGAGAGAGAGAGAGAGATACTTGATGCATTCCATTTTAAAGTCAATAAGCAAAACTCATTCAAACGATACAAACAAAGTGTTACCTATAAGCCACATTTCAACGATGCTCAACTCAGTTTGCGTAGTTGCACGTTTACCTTTTCAAACGCTCTTCAAGTTTAG
>JABMCL010002568.1:55000-56924 GCA_018857735.1 Alviniconcha marisindica
GGCGTGGGGGCGTGTGGTGTGGGGTTTCTTGTGTGTGTGTGTGGTCCCTTGGGGTGTGGGGTGGTGTTTGTGTGTGGGTGTGTGTGTTGGGATGTGTATGTGTGGTGTGTGTGGGGGTGGGGTGCGCGCGTGTGTGTGTGTGTGTGTGTGTGTGTGTGTGTTGGGGTTTGGGGTTTTGTTTTTTGTCCCTTTTGTGTGTGTGTGTGTGTGTGGTGTGTGGTATGTGTGTGTGTTGTGTGTGTGGTGTGTTTGTGGGTTTTTTGTGGTTTTGTGTGTGTGAATTATGTGTATGTGTTGGATGCGAATGTTTTGGGGGGTGTGTGTGTGTGTGGGTGTGTGCTTTGTGTGTGGGGGGTGTGTGGGGTGTGTGTGTGTGTGTGTGTTTTGGGGGGGGGTTTTTTTTGTAGTTTTGTGTGTGTGTATGTGTTTTGTGTTGTGTGTGGGGTGTGGGGTGTGTGTGTGGTGTGTTTTGTTTAATGTGTGTGTGTGGTGTGTTGGGGTGTGTGTGTTGTTGTGTGTTTTGGTGGGGGGGGTGTGTTGTGGGCGGCTGTGTGTGTGTGTGTGGGTGCGCGTGTGTGTAATTGGGGTTTGTGGTTTGTGTGTGTGTTGTGTTGGGTGTGTTGTGGTGTGGTGTGTGTGTGTGTGGTGTGTTGGTGGGTTTTGGGGTGTGTTGTGGCGTGGGGGGGGCTTCTGTTTGTGTGTTGTGGGGTTGTGTGTTTTGTGTGTGTGTTTTGTGTGTGTGTGTGTGTGGGGTGTTGTGGTGTGGGTGTTTTGTGTGTGTGTGGTGTGTGTGTTGTGTGTTTGTGTGTTTTTTGTGTGGTGTGGTGTGAATGTTTTGGTTTTGTGTGGGTGTGGTTGGGGTGTTGTGTGTTGGTGGGGTGGAAAGTGGGGGTGTGTGTGTGTGTGTGGTGTGTGTGTGGCCCGTTTTGTGTATGTGTGGGTTTTGTTGTGTGGGTGGTGGACTGTGTGTGTGTGTGTGTGTGGGCCCCCGTTTGTGTGGGGGTGTTTGGTTGTGTGTGGGGTTTGTGTGTGTGTGGGTGTGTGTTTTTTTTTGGGGGTATTTTTTGTGTGTGTGTGTTTTTTTGTGTGTGTGTGTTGTGGGGTAGGGGTGTTTTGTGTGGTGTGTGTGTGTGTGTGGTTGTATGGGTGTGGGGGTGTATGTGTGTGTGTGTGTGTATGGGGGTTTTGTGTGGGTGTTGTGTTTTTCTTTTGTGTGTGTGTGTCCCCGGGGGTAGTGTGTGTGTGTGTGTGTGTGTGTGTGTGTGGGGTGTGTGTGGGGGTGTGTGGTGTGTGTGTGGGTGTGTGTGTGTTGTGTGTGTGTGGGGGTGTGTGTGTTGGGGTGTGTGGTTGGGGTGTTGGAATTGTTTTGCCCCCGTCGTGGTGGGTGGGGCGTGCGGTTTTGTTTTGTGTATGTGTGTGGGGTGGTGTGTGTGTGGTGTGTGGGGTGTGTGTGTATGTGTGTTGTGTATGTTGTGGGGTGTGTTGGTTTTTGTGTGGGGTGTGTGTTTGTGTTTTGGGTTGTGTGTGGTGTGGGGTGTGGGGTGTTTCCACAGTTCCCGATGACAGTCACCCCCGGCCCGACCTCGCGGGGTTTCCCGTGACAGGGGTTTTTCAGCCCGGACACCTTCCCAAACCAAAACCCAGGGTTTTCGTCACCAGGGGGCCCGAGGGGTTTAAAATTTTACAGTGGGCCTTGGAAAACGGCATTGTTTCTAAAGGAAAAAACCCGGGGGCCCGGTGAAGGACGGGGAGGGGTTTAAAGTCTGACCCTGAGCAGGTGAGGGTCATTTCCTGTGAGCCGTTCGTGTCGTAAGGAAGGTCAGGGCTTGCGATGGTGGCGCTTTGGGCAGTTGGAATTTAAAACCCGAAACCCTTTGCCACCCCTTCCGGCACAGGCGGGAAAAGTGTGTGTGTTGTGTGTTGT
>JABMCL010001206.1:0-59489 GCA_018857735.1 Alviniconcha marisindica
AAAAAGATCAGCACCTCTTTAATAAAAGGCAAGGCCTAAAAGGGCATTGTCACCCATCCGGGAATTCAAGCTCTATCTCCCAAACAACCCTGATAAACGGCCTAGAGTCTGTCAGCAAAAGGCAGCATGGGGGCACCACAGAGATGCTGCGGATATCCAGTGTCAACAACATCTGTTTGGGCTGACTGGGCTGACCTTCCCCAAACATGGGTGCGGGAAAAGAAAGAGGGTAATTTTTAAACCCCCAAACCCATGGCTCCATAGCCACTGACACCAAGTAATAACAGGTGACTACCCAGTATCCGGGCCCCATCTTTCCCATTCCCTGTTATACCCGGCCCCTCCTTAAAATGTCCGACCGGAAATTCTTTTTTTTCCCCAAGAATCAAGGGGGAAATGACCTCACTGAGGATTGGCTGCTGTGCCCACCCTTGAGCTTCTTGTTCACGTTTTCCCAAAATCTTACCTTTTGGAGTAGCCATGCCCCCCAATAAGTATGTTGATGAGGGCTAGGGTGCCAGTCAGGGTTTTCCCCCGGCAAGCAGCTGGTTGACCTAGTTGGAGATGTGACTAAAAAAATTAAATTTTTTCTTTTTTAAAATTTTTCTTTTTCTTATGCTGTCTGTTTGGTGTGCTTTCTTTGAAACTTCAAGGTACTTTCTTTTTATATGTGGAGGTGGTATGGTGTTTTAGACTTCTGTTAAATGTTTTTTTTGACTGAAGTATGAGATAGCCAGTCGGAAGTGCTCAACAGGGTTACAATGCTAAAATTACAAGCCAATTGTATGTAATGCCTATCAAAAAGGAAGTTGCATGCAGTACCTGGATCTAAGTACATCTACTTTACTACATTATGTGTTTTTTTATAGCTGAAAAAATTTTAATGTTGTACTGTCAAGTTTAGCTGCCAATGATTTGAATTTTATGTTTTGGAAAACCCAACAATCATAATTTATTGCACGTGTTTAAATTATGTTTTTAATTTTAGTTGAAGAGAAATGTAGAATCTTAAATAATTATTTCACTGTCAAGTCACTTTTTGCATTGTCATACTTTGCTTAATCTGATGTTCGCACTTTTTGTAGTTTTTTTTTTGCTATGTCAAAAAAAAACAAAATTTCCCCAAAAAGACTTTCCTTGTCTGTTACCTACCTAAATGTCTAATGGCAGAATGGTGAAACTTTTGTTTTTTTGTCAGAAAGAAAAGGTAAAAATTTAAATTTTGTCGGATGTCAGGGATTGCGACAAAATACATTCAAAATTTTTGTAAGAAGTCGGGTGCAATAAATTTATTTGAAAATACTTATGAGGACATCCTTAACTTTTGTGGGGGAATAAAAATAATAATTTAACCATACAGTAGCACTTTTGTGTCGCAATCCCTGACATCCGAAAATAACTTTTCATCTTTTAAAGCTCGTTTTCTCAAAAAATAAAAAGTCGTTATCTTCCCCTTTGAATTATGTTACCAATATAGTAAAAATTCTAAAAACCTACTTCTTTTTACTTTATTTCATACTTTTTTTCTAACCTACTGTGTCCTCTTTTCATGCACACCTTTTGGCACTTAGTCATATATATATGGGTCATTCTCAGAAACTGTGTACCAATACTGTGATATAGGTACAAAAAAATCTAAATGCTTTAAAACTCCTAATATGTAAGTTTACTTGTTTAACACCTATTGCATGTGAGGAATTGAAAGGGGGAAAAAAGAAGATAATCTGCACTATTTAGTCTACGTTTAACTTTAGTCAGACGGTTGGTGAAATGGTCTTTGTAGGTTTTGAAGTTGAAAAGATGAGAATGTTTTTAGTTCAGTCAATAGTTCGTTGGTACTGGGTCTTTGTGCGGTCGTGGAGTGCAGCAGTCTCCTTTCCCTTGTGAAAGATCGATTCCAATTAGCGGCGTCAGTTCGCCGAGCTGTAGACAACAAGCCTCTCCCTGTACATGCAAGGGAATGGAAGAGCTGCCTTCCCTATTCTGTTACAAATTCTTCTTTTATTCCAAATTCTGGGCCACCGATGCCGTATTTATGAAGGTATAAAAGACCCTCCATTTTAATCCCCCGCACCACTCGCCCCACAGAAGTTTAAGTGATGATGAAGTGATGCTTTATGTCCTCAGATGTCAGTTGACATATTAGGGACAAGTTGTGACCAATGCCGAAGCACAGTGCAATAAATCTTTACGTCCACGGAAACCAGAAGGCTCGTTAGGACGGACAGTCCAGGACGTCCACCTCGACTCTCACACAGCTCCTGAACCATGTCAGAAGTTTAAGGACCGTGTGTCCTCTTTTGTAGTCACTTTGCCAAGCCTCCAGGTCAGTCTCCAAGTCAAAGTTTTTCATTCGTGCAACTAGTGTTTTGGCTCAATTTAATCCACTTTCAACAGGTTGGTTTGACTATCTTTTACCTTCCTAGTTCCTGACTGATGTTTTATTGTTGTTTGATTGTTGTAGTTTTTATGGTTTGAGATCTAGCGTCACTGATGTTTATTATTTTATTTTTTTCACGTTCGCTTAAATGATTAAGTACAGGGGTAGCCACGAGTTGTTTCAAATATATGTTATAACACTTGTTTTCATTTCATGATTGATGTGTTGAATCTTAAACTGTGTTTCACTACAGATGTTCTGACTGAGAGGTCAGGTTCGTTATCCGGGCCTGGCTCAATTTTTTCCATTCTGATCTAAAACTCCTAATGGAGTTCCTTTATTTTACTGATTAGATAAAGCCTGTTCCGCGTATCTGCGATTAACAGGTTCAACTTTTCTATTTAATATTATGTGAAAAGGCCAGCTCCGCGATAGTCCGCGATTAGCTTTTTGACTTTTCCATAAATAATTCTGTTGTGTATTCCATCTTCCACTATCCACAGACTTGGAAGATACCTTAAAGTTTTCTTCTATAAATTTAGTGTAAGACCCTACTGAGAAATTATAAAGTGAGGCGATGTTTTTGATGATACACGGTTGTGAACTGTCTTTTCACAGGTTTGTAGCTCAGACTTTCGTAACCCGCACAAAACGATTTTGTGTTGACTTAATTGTTGTTTATGTTAAATTCTCAGGGAATGAGACAACCAGATAAAGTTTACCTAGCTATATTGGCTTTTCGAACCTTTGTGCCTTCTAATCCCTTCTTTTGTCTGCTTATGACATGCTTGTGACTTACGTTTTTGATTCAATAATATTTGGAACTTTCATTCTCCACTTGAATTCGAGTTGAAAGAGAGGTGGGAAGAGTGAGTGTGTGGATGTGTGTGTGTGTGTGCTGGATCACTTCCTGATGCTGATAGTCATGAGATGCCAAGTGCAAGTAATTAACCGACATCGCAATGAAGAAGACACTGTTTCAGTTTCCCAGTTGCGAGTAAACAGAAGGTCGAATTTCCGACTTCTACCTCGATTTAAAATAAAAGTAATCTTGCTGTTTCAAGTAAATGTTTTAACTGAAACGTGCAAGTAATTAACGCAGACATGTTTATAACCTAACCTGCCAGCATTCTCAGTTGCAGTGGCTGTAGAATCGCTTGACGACATTTGATCCCTTCACGCACTAGAGATGTTACAATAATACTGGGCAGCAGTAAATTCTTAGATATTATATTGGTACATTCGAGTTGAAAGAGAGGTGGGAATTGAGCGAGAAAAAATAGAACGATTTCGTGAGTGAGTGTGTGGATGCGTATGTGTGTGTGTGCTGGATCACTTCCTGATACTGATAGTCATGAGATGCCACGTGCAAGTAATTAACGCAGACATGTTTATAACCTAACCTGCTAGTGTTCTCAGTTGCGGTGGCCACATAATCGCTTGACAACATTTGATCCCTTCACACACTAGAGATGTTACAATAATATTGAGGCAGCAGTAAATTCTTAGATTTTATTTTGGTACATTTGTCTTTAACATCGTAATGAAGAAGACATTGTTTCAGTTTCCCAGTTGCGAGTGAAACGGAAGGTCGAATTTCCGACTTCTACCTCGATTTAAAATAAAAGCAATCTTGCTGTTTCAAGTCAATGTTTTAACTGAAACTAGTATGCTCGAAAAACATTATGTTAGTCCATGACGGTCATTTTTGTGCCAGTTTAAAGAAATTGTCATCATCCTTCCAAACAGACCAGAATTTTGTTAAATCTCACTTCTACAAGTTCTTGAATTTCTGATCACAATCTACGAGCTACAACTTTGTTAACTGTTTGTTTATGAGTATATTTTGAACTGTGAATCAGACTTCTACTTCTGTCCTTTTTCATTAATTATTTATTTGTATTTGATTCTGGTATGTTCAGCATGGTTGACTTGATGATAGTGTCAAGTTACTACTTATGAGCTGATTCACCTTTATTGCACTGTGTACTTGTGTATGTGCCAGTGTGGCTGTGTGCACTTTCATGTATGTTTGTTAGCTGTGTATGTGGGGGGGGAGGGGGTGAAGTGAGACATTGTTATGTATTCATATTAAGTACATATTTTTTCTTTTCTTTTTTCTTTAGAAAATTAGATGTGTCAAAGAGGAAATAAATTCTGATACATATATCTATAGCTGTGAACAAGAGTGAGACAGAGAAAACGTCAAACGGTATTCATATTAAGTGCATTTTTGTTTGTTTTTGTTTTAGTTGTGTTAAAGAAAAATTAAATTATTTTTCACACACACACTCACACACACAGGATAGGTGTGAGAGTTGCTTATATGTTACACCAGAGAACATAACTTTGGTGTTGTTCCCAGCTCCCAGCTAAATTCCACAAGATGAGAAACCTGTGTCAATGTGGAATCATATCAACACAGATATAGTTGCATGTCAGTGCCTGTTGTATGGAGACGAGCGCGCGCGCACACACACACACAGTGAAACAAAAAAGCACTAGTTGCCGGACTTTGAAGCCACCAACACGGCAAATTCAAACTAACTTCGCCTTTGTATTTTCAGTTTAGACGATAGAGGCACTTAGTGGCAGAGACACTACAATACACACACATACACACTGACACACACACACACACACTGACACACACACACAAACACACGGAATGTAGTGTCTCTGTAGAGAGAGAAAACAATTGAAACCAGATCGAGGAGCAGAGCGCTTCTGCAGTCGAAGGGACTGAAATGTAAATTGTCTCCCTTGTGCATTGTCTCTGGAGAGATTGAGAATCGGTTGTTGTTGTTTTTTTCTTTTCTTTTTTCTTGAACTTATGCCCAGTCAACATGATTATTATGTCTGCGCGAATATAGCCGAGAGGGGGGATTCACCAAATACCAAAGGCGTAGAAATGGCAAACGTTAACATCTAAAAAGTGAAATTTATAGGTCTTCATATTTGATCACGTATTGATCATGAATGAACACACACACATACACACTGACCGGTAAAGCCGAAACACACGCATGAGACCAAAGTTAAGCGAACAACTCTAATGTGTAGTTCCTTCTTTGGCTTAGTTAACTTTAGTCCAGCTCTGGCACCATGGTCGCTGGGTTTGTATATACAACCGGCAATGTGGTTGGTGTGGTGGGCCCTCGGCCATCTGGCCTACGGCGCCCCTGCTTGTTTCTGCTCTGGGTAATCTTTATTACTAACACAGACACAGAACAACAACAGACACAGAACAACAACTAACTGACACAGAACAACAACAGTTTACTTGGTAATACTCATGTGGATCACATCTTGTAAGATCAGTTGGGTTTTCACAGTTAACTGCATGATTAGCAGCACAGTGATGTGGGCTTGTTGTAATGTGTAATGTTCAACATCTTGTCACAAATCACACTGAAAGTCAAATTTCTCAGGAACGAAGAGCAGCACTGCCTTCTCCCTTCACTGGTGGATGACTTCACAAGTGTTCATTCAAAAAATGCATTACTCACTCACATCCTGTCAACTTTATTTTCTAGTACCTCTGTCCTCTTTTCTTGTGCACCTTTTGGCACTAAGTCATGTATGTACACTGTCTTTGTTTTTATGTGTGGCACCCACATTTTCCTTTGAAGGAATAAAGAATTTCTTGACTTGACCTGCATTGAAAAAACCCACTGCTCCATTCTTTCCCCCTCACCTTGACCACGCAGTGTCTGGGGCCTGCGTCTGGCCGGGCGGTGAGCGAAGGCTGCATCCCCCACTGTCGGCAGGAAGACCATGTCCGGGGCCGGTGGTGACCTCACTGTCATGCGTCCGCACTGGTGCGTCGGAGTGGAAGTTTGACTCGCCAGGCCTAATCTCTGCATACTGCATGGCCTAAGAACAGAAAGAAAGAAAAAAATGATACGGGTCTTTCTTTTTTCTCTCTTCCCCCCCCCCCACTCCCCCCTCCACCACTCCCCTTTCCTCCTCTTTTTAATTAAAAAATAAATAAATCTTTCTTCTCTTCTTTTTATTTTTTTTCTTCTTCTCCCTTTCTGCTCTTTTTTTGTTTTTTGTTCTTCTGTTTTTTGTTTGTTTTTTGTTTCGTTTTTCCAACTGACTGGGCATAAAACATCAAGTTACTTATTTACTGACTTTTCTTTTTTCATCTTTTTATTCCAAGACTATGAGCCAAGAGCTTTCAGGCCCACCAAAGTGGACGAACAAATCTACAGGCACAAACCCTACGACTCATCCGTGGTTAGTCTGAATTTTTTTCTTTTCTATAAGCACAGAAAAAAGAACAGAAAAAAAACAAAAAAAACAAAGGAATCCACACAAATCTTCAGGGCTGACACAAACATAACAAAATCTATCCTTTTCTCGACAGTTGGAAACAACTATTTGTTTTTTTTATAACACTCACTGGCCAAGACGCAAGAAGCACCACCCTCTCCAACAAACACCAAACAAATGCGTGTGCGCTCAGAACGGTCTCTCCAGACAAGCTTTCACACTTCACACATACCTGAATTATTATCAAACTACGATCATTAAACAGGTACCGTGGACAAAAGATCGGTGTTGGAACTGCTCTGCAAACCGAGCGGCATGGAAGTGCTGCCCTGCGTCCCTCCCTCCTGCATATGCTCCAGCAACACGCTGAACGAATCCTCGGACATCAGAGACGGCGGGCTGGCCGTCGACCCCCCTCCTCCCGCTGCGATGCCCTCCTCCGCTGCGTTCCGTGCCGGAAACACGGAGCTGTTTGTCGCCGCAGGGGCGGCGGGCCCGGGCCGCTGCAGCAGGCCGGCGAAGCTTCCTCGCTGGATGTTCTCGCTGGGGGACGTGATGGTGGGAAGAGCCGGGCTCTCTTCCTCCTCCCCCTCCTCCTCCGCCTCGTGACTCTCGTACGACGCTCGGTCAGACCCTGCTCTGGGCTCGTGCGCGGTGGTGGCGACCCTCGGCTCCCCAGGGAGGGGGTAGAAGGTCCTCTGCTCGTGAAGTCCGGGGAGGGTCTCGCCCAGCGCGGGGGCCGGCAGCAAGGAGTTGAACATGATGACGGTGTTGTCCGGGCCCACCACCGACAGCGTCCCGCCAGGCTGACAACCTGGCCGCATGCTGAGCAGTCGCTTCCGCATCTGAAAAAACGCGGGACGCCCGGGATGCTCAGTGACCGTGAAATGGTCGACGTATGGCACAGTTCTGCTTGGGGCTGTGCCACAACAAATAAGATACCAGCAAGAGCACCGAGGCTACATTAAAATGTTGCTGTGCACTGCCTAGTTATGTAGGGACTATCACTGGCCATGATAAGCTCCATGCATAACTGACAGATCTGAGTCCCAGCTTTTTAACACTGCGTTAAAAGGAAGGGGAACTGGGACCAGCTATGATGTAACCGACAGTGGCAGCAACTAACTACCCCCCCCCCCCCTCCCCCCCCCAATGAAAGCAGAGTGACTGAACCACTAACCCCCCCTTCCCCCCACAATGAACAGCTATAAAACAACAGCCGAGTGACTGAACCGCTAACTACCCATCTCCACCCACCCCAGGGACATGTATAAAATGAAGACAGCAGAGCGAATGAACCACTAACCCCCCCCCCCCTCTGAGGACACTATAAATGCAGAATAACAGCAGAGTGACTGACCCGCCTACCTACCCACCCACCCCAGGGACAGCTATAAAATGACAGAATAACAGCAGAGTGACTGACCCGCTATCTACCTACCCACCCACCCCAGGGATAGCTATAAAATGACAGAATAACAGCAGAGTGACTGACCCGCTATCTACCTACCCACCCACTACAGGGATAGCTATAAAATGACAGAATAACAGCAGAGTGACTGACCCGCTATCACCTACCCACCCACTACAGGGATAGCTATAAAATGACAGAATAACAGCAGAGTGACTGACCCGCTATCTACCTACCCACCCACTACAGGGACAGCTATAAAATGACAGAATAACAGCAGAGTGACTGACCCGCTATCTACCTACCCACCACCCCACAGGGATAGCTATAAAATGACAGAATAACAGCAGAGTGACTGACCCGCTATCTACCTACCCACCCACTACAGGGACAGCTATAAAATGACAGAATAACAGCAGAGTGACTGACCCGCTAACTACCTACCCACCCACCCCAGGGACAGCTATAAAATGACAGAATAACAGCAGAGTGACTGACCCGCTAACTACCTACCCACCCACCCAGGGACAGCTATAAAATGACAGAATAACAGCAGAGTGACTGACCCGCTAACTACCCATTCCCACCCACCCCAGGGACAGCTATAAAATGACAGAATAACAGCAGAGTGACTGACCCGCTACTACCTACCCACCCACCCAGGGAAGCTATAAAATGACAGAATAACAGCAGAGTGACTGACCCGCTATCTACCTACCCACCCACCAGGGACAGCTATAAAATGACAGAATAACAGCAGAGTGACTGACCCGCTATCTACCTACCCACCCACCCCAGGGACAGCTATAAAATGACAGAATAACAGCAGAGTGACTGACCCGCTAACTACCTACCCACCCACCCCAGGGACAGCTATAAAATGACAGAATAACAGCAGAGTGACTGACCCGCTATCTACCTACCCACCCACCCCAGGGACAGCTATAAAATGACAGAATAACAGCAGAGTGACTGACCCGCTAACTACCTACCCACCCACCCCAGGGACAGCTATAAAATGACAGAATAACAGCAGTGACTGACCCGCTAACTACCCATTCCCACCCCAGGGACAGCTATAAAATGACAGAATAACAGCAGAGTGACTGACCCGCAAATTGCTCCCTCCAGGGCTGTGCATGAGCAGCCTGTTGTGCCGAACGCTGGGGCTGGAGGGTTGTGCGCCCAGCGACGACGGCATGGGCTGCTGCACAACCTCCTCCACGCTCGAGCCTTTCGACAGCACGGACCGCAGCTGCAGCGAGTCCACCACGCTGCCAGCAGACGGCCGTGAAGCCAGCGGCAGGAACGCCTCTTCCACCGCCCCGGAGGCCCTGGGACGCTTCGCGGGTGACGGCCCGCCCGGCTCCTCATCAAATACGACTTCCACTGCCTCCCCATCCTCTTCCTCCTCCATCTGATGAACGCCCCCCTCCTCTGTGTCGCCGTCCAGCGCTGGACCCTCTTCCTGCCACGCCCTCGCCTCTTCCTTCATCACCTTGGCCTCCTCCTCCTCCATCTCATCGTCAACATCCTCGTCATTGTCATCGGGTTCGTCCCGGATGGTTGACTGGTGAAAGGTGCCCCGAGAGCGGGCACAAGGGGGAGGGAGGTCAGGGGGCAGGGGCATAGGTACGGGGTCGTGGAAGGTGGCGCTGACAGGGCGGCGCGTGGTGACGTTGCTGGGTTGAAAGTACAGCTGCCCGCCTACCACCTGTCACCATGGGGGTGGGGGGAGGGGGGGGGGGGGAGGAAGGAAATAATGAAGCCAAGTTAACAACCCAAACAAGAACATAACCCGAGCATGACCCAACCTGCTAAAGAAAATAATCAAGCCAACAACCCTAACAGGAACATAACCCGAGCATGACCCAACCTGCTAAAGAAAATAACCAAGCCAAGTCAATACCCAAACAGGAACATAACCCAAGTTGGCAAGTTATGACCCAACCTGTCGCGCTCACCTACCGTCTATGAACCAAGGGCAAAAAAATAACCCAACCCACGCACCTGAACTGACCTGCAGTTCTCAACTTGCTTAGTTAGCATCAACAGTAAAACAGCCCAACACATCACATGATTCGCAGTTTCCATAATCGGGTAAATAACCCAAATCCACACACATATACACATTCAAGCAAGCGCTCCCACGCACACATTTTCATAAACAGATACACAAACACACACACGCGCACACGCACACACCAAAAGATGCATGCAGACACAGAGACAAACACACACACACACACCTTTACACACATACACAAACAAAAAAAGCACACACACACACACACACACACACACATTCTCTCTCTGCAAAATGCACACAAACAGAAATGAGAAAGAGAAAGAAAAAGAAAAGCGGGAGGTGGGGTGTACCTTCAAGCAGCAGTTGTAGCAGTGTCGGATGCCTTCCCGATTTCGCTTGGTGATCATCTCTTGGTGACAGGGACACGGGCATCGCTTGGTGCGGTACGGGTCGTTCTCTTCCGCGTACTTGATGTCTTCAAAGTCGTCGGGAGAGTTGTTGCCGTCTCCGTCACTGTCGCCCAGCACAACATCCTCAAAATCCTCCCTCTCCATGTGGCTGAGATGCACACAAAAAACTGGTTGAAAATTCACAAATTTACTCTTTAAAAAAAAAAAAGTTAAATAGTTTGGGTGTCCCAACAGCTGAACCTCTACACACTCTCTCATCAGATTCATTTTTGCTTCCAATATCAGTCTTGTTCAGAATCTTTCTCCTCCATGCTAAGACAAGCAGACAAAGATGTTTTCTACATCAAGCCCTAATCAGCTTTGTCGCTGTCCCAGAACCTGCGCTCACTCCCTGCAGGGTTTACACGCACACACACACACGCACGCACGCACGCACGCACACACACACACTCACTGTCAGAGGGCAGGAGCTCAGGGTCAACACACCTCACCTGTCGGTGAGCAGGAGCTCAGGGTCTACACACACTCACCTGTCAGAGGGCAACTCTACATACACCTGTCAGAGGGCAAGTCTACACACACACTCACCTGTCAGAGGGCAAGTCTACATACACTCATCTGTTGGAGGGCAAGTCTACACACACACTCACCTGTCAGAGGGCAAGTCTACACACACTCACCTGTTGGAGGGCAAGTCTACACACACTCACCTGTTGGAGGGCAAGTCTACACACACACTCACCTGTCAGAGGGCAAGTCTACACACACTCACCTGTTGGAGGGCAGGTCTACACACACACTCACCTTTTAGAGGGCAAGTCTACACACACTCACCTATCGGAGGGCAAGTCTACACACACTCACCTGTCAGAGGGCAAGTCTACACACACACACCTGTCAGAGGGCAAGTCTACACACACTCACCTGTTGGAGGGCAAGTCTACACACACACCTGAAACCTAGTCAGAGGGCAAGTCTACACACACTCATCTGTTGGAGGGCAAGTCTACACACACTCACCTGTTGGAGGGCAAGTCTACACACACACACTCACCTGTCAGAGGGCAAGTCTACACACACTCATCTGTTGGAGGGCAAGTCTACACACACTCACCTGTTGGAGGGCAAGTCTACACACACACTCACCTGTCAGAGGGCAAGTCTACACACACTCACCTGTTGGAGGGCAGGTCTACACACACTCACCTGTCGTAGGGCAAGTCTATACACACTCACCTGTCGGAGGGCAGGGGCTCAGGGCCTACATACACTCACCTTTCAGAGGGCGGAAGCTCGGGGAAGAAGCGGACAAAGTCGTCGTGCAGGTGCTGCGGCACGGAGCGCAGCAGTGGCATCACCGTCTCCCGCAACTGCTCCGGACTCTTCACCTTGAAGTCCCACTTGCTCAGCGTGCGCAGGATCTTCTGGTACTTCAGCTCTGCCTTGTCAAAGTGTAGCTGAAACCATAGCGACGGCACCTCCCACATCAGGCAACACTAACTTCAGCTTTGATAAATGATAGTGATAATAATAATAATATGAAATATTTCCAAAACGTGAACCTCCAACATAAAAACAGAGCTTGGTGAGTTGTACAAAATTCAAATACAAACTACATTCATGCTGAGATGCCTCAAGCGAAAAAGGACAATAACATTAACAACAAGCAATTCAAATTGCAAGAAGCCAAACAGGCAAGACCTACATTACACACACATATACATGAACATATGTGCCCACATGCACGCACACACACACACACACGCACACTGAAGGTTGACTCCATTTTCCATCCAGCTGAGGTCATGTTCCCTTGTTTCATTTCATGTTTCATAAACATGGACCCTGACCCCGACCCTGGCCCTATCCGCTCTCCAACATAAGGCAACTTCATGGGACGTAACTGTCATCTGCAACTCTTTACGACTTCTTAGTTCTTGTCACTAGTGGAGCAGCTCATTCACCACCACTGCCACTTCCAGGCCAGATGTTTGGCACATTGAAACCACCAACCTCCACAAACACAGTGCAACCTACCCCCCTCCGCCCTCCCCCCCAATCAAGAGTGCCCAAATTACGCCTTTTCTTTCAAGCCTAATTCAACCCCTAGACTGCCCTTGTATACCACTCAGCGGCAGAATGCAATAATGTTACGGCAGATGAAGTGAGATGAACGAGAGTGACAAGGGGCCATAAATCCTGCTCTGGCTGGCTGGCTGAAGTTCAAGGCTATGTATACTTTTTTTTTTTACGAGGTTTTGAGTGTGGAGCGTTAGCTGCCTCGTCCCTGCTTTGTTCCAAGTTGCCCATCTGTGGTTTCTCAGCGTTTTCACCAACTAGGTTGCTGCAGCTGAACCTGTCCTGGGCAACTTCTTTTGAGTAACCAGCAGCGTTTTCATCAACCAGTTCACTGCAGTGCAACCTGTCCTGGGCAACTTCTTTTGAGTAACCAGCAGCGTTTTCATCAACCAGTTCACTGCAGTGCAACCTGTCCTGGGCAACTTCTTTTGAGTAACCAGCAGCGTTTTCATCAACCAGTTCACTCAGCGCAACCTGTCCTGGAACACTTCTAACCACCAGTTTTCACCAACCAGTTCACTGCAGAGCAACCTATCCTGGGCAACTTCTTCTGACTAACCACCAGCATTTTCATCAACTAGGTTGCCACAGAGCAACTCATCCTGGAAAACTTCTTCTGACTAACCACCAGCGTGTACATCAACCAGTTCCCTCAGCGCAACCTGTCCTGGAAAACCTCTGACTAACCGCTACTGTTTTCATCAACCAGTTCCCTCAGCGCAACCTGTCCTGGAAAACCTCTGACTAACCGCTACTGTTTTCATCAACCAGTTCACTCAGCGCAACCTGTCCTGGAAAACCTCTGACTAACCGCTACTGTTTTCATCAACCAGTTCACTCAGCGCAACCTGTCCTGGAAAACTCTGACTAACCACCACTGTTTTCATCAACCAGTTCACTCAGCGCAACCTGTCCTGGAAAACCTCTGACTAACCACCCACTGTTTTCATCAACCAGTTCACTCAGCGCAACCTGTCCTGGAAAACTTCTAACCACCACTGTTTTCATCAACCAGTTCACTCAGCGCAACCTGTCCTGGAAAACCTCTGACTAACCACCACTGTTTTCATCAACCAGTTCACTCAGCGCAACCTGTCCTGGAAAACCTCTGACTAACCACCACCGTTTTCATCAACCAGTTCACTCAGCGCAACCTGTCCTGGAAAACCTCTGACTAACCACCACTGTTTTCATCAACCAGTTCACTCAGCGCAACCTGTCCTGGAAAACCTCTGACTAACACCACTGTTTTCATCAACCAGTTCACTCAGCGCAACCTGTCCTGGAAAACCTCTGACTAACTACCACTGTTTTCATCAACCAGTTCACTCAGCGCAACCTGTCCTGGAAAACCTCTGACTAACCACCACTGTTTTCATCAACCAGTTCAGTGCAGTGCAACCTATCCTGGGCAACTTTTTTTGACTAACCACCAGCATTTTCAAGGTACCTTTTTATGAACTAGATGAAAATCACAACCCATCCCAGGCAATTTCTTTGTGTAATTTGTGCCTTTTTGAAGCCTGTATCTTTCATCCACTGTTTTGTACTGCCCCGTTAAAAGAGATGTTTTCTTTTTTCTTTAAAAGAGGTTTTTCTTCTTTCCCTATTAACCGTTTGTGTTGTTGTCAAAAACATTTTTAAATCTTTTTTTAAATTATCAGTAGTCGAAAACACCTTTTGTGTGCTGTTCTGAATCACTTTTTGTGTGTGTGTGTGTGTGTGTGGGGGGGGGGGTCCACTAGTCAATAACATGTTTTGTGTGTTGTTTTGACTTACGTCTCTTCTTCTTTTTAAAGACTCCTGTCAAAAAGAACCACCCACCCCTGGATGGGCCAGAAAAAAAAGAAGAGCTGGTGAGAAGAAGGGAAGAAGAAGGAAGAAGAAGGAAGAAGAAGCACTGACCTCAGTTTGCAGAGGAAGAGACAGAGGTGATGCAGAAGCTGGTGAAACGAAAAGGAAGGAAGAAGAAAGAATAAAAAGAAGAAGGAAGAAGAAGAAGAAGGAAGAAGAAGAAGAAATAAAAAGAAGGAATAAAAAGAAGAAGCAGGAAGAAGAAGGAATCAAAAGAAGAAGGAAAAGAAGAAGAAGAAGGAATAGAAAAGAAGAAGAAAGAAGAAGAAGAAGGAAGAAGCACTGACCTCCAGTTTGCAGAGGAAGAGACGCAGCTGGTGCAGGAGCTGGTGAAAAGAAAAAGAAGGAAGAAGAAGGGAAGAAGAAGGAATCAAAAGAAGAAGGAAAAGAAGAAGAAGAAGAAGAAGGAATAAAAAGAAGAAGAAGAAGGAAGAAGAAGAAGGAAGAAGAAGAAGGAAGAAGCACTGACCTCCAGTTTGCAGAGGAAGAGACGCAGCTGGTGCAGGAGCTGGTGAAAAGAAAAAGAAGGAAGAAGAAGGAATAAAAAGAAGGAAGAAGAAGCAGGAAGAAGCACCGACCTCCAGTTTGCAGAGGAAGAGACGCAGCTGGTGCAGGAGCTGGTGAAAAGAAAAAGAAGGAAGAAGAAGGAAGAAAAAGAAGGAAGAAGAAGCAGGAATAAAAAGAAGAAGAAGGAAGAAGAAGCAGGAAGAAGCACCGACCTCCAGTTTGCAGAGGAAGAGACGCAGCTGGTGCAGGAGCTGGTGAAAAGAAAAAGAAGGAAGAAGAAGGAATAAAAAGAAGGAAGAAGAAGCAGGAAGAAGCACTGACCTCCAGTTTGCGCAGGAAGAGACGCAGGTGGTGCAGCAGCTGGTGGGGCAGGTGGCAGCTGGCCTGCAGCGCCTGGCAGGGCAGCAGGAAGCCGGCAAACTCCTCCAGCAGCTCCGGGTAGTTGGCCAGCAAGCCGCTCAGCGACTCGTACGCCTTGGCCGCGGACAGAACAACAACAACAACAAAGCTGAAGCATGCCATAACCTTCACAGAATGCGGAATACCTTATTCAGCCCACCATGAGAAATTACAGCGTCAACTCGCGCAGAAAAAGCACAGAAAAGCGCTTCTTTTTACGGGAAGCACAAAAGGTCGAGAAACATTTGAAGACAGAAGGTTGGAAAGATTGAAATGGTGGTGGGGGTGGGCTGGGGGGGGGGGGGGGGACAAGATTTAACAAAACTGAGGGACAGAACACTGGAGTGGGGGGGGGGGGGGGGGGGAGACAAGATTTAACAAACTGGAGGTGGGGAGACAAGATTTAACAAAACTGGAGGGGGGAGACAAGATTTAACAAAACTGGAGGGGAGGTTTGGAGGGGAGGCAAGATTTAACAAAACTGGAGGGGGGGGAGACAAATTTAACAAAACTGGAGGGGGGGGGGGGGGGGGTGGGGGGGGGGAGGACAAGATGAGAGAGGGCAAGATTTAACAAACTGGAGGGGGGGGGGGGGGGGAGGGGAGGGGAAGATTTAACAAAACTGGGAGGGGGAGGTGGAAGACAGCAGAGAGAAAGAAAAGAAAAAAAGGCGGGGGTGGGGTGGGGGCAGGACTGGATGGGATGTAGAGGATTGGGGGGGGGGGGGGGGGTGACTTGAACGTTTAGTGGGGGGAGGGGGGGACTAAAAGGATTGGGGGGAGAGGACATGAGCCTCCCACCCCCCCTGTCAGAAAAGAAAAGAAAAAGGTTTGGAGTGTACCATGATGATGGTTCCCAATTTCACCTACCCTAATTCCACCTCCTCCAAACTTTGGATGAAACAAAAAAACAAAAAAATGCAAGCTTCCAAGTGCAACAATAAGGCAGCAAACAACAACAACAACAAAAATTGGGGGAAGGTTTGGGAGTAAATTTCTGGGTAGCACAGCTCTACTGCAGCTGGCTTTCCATGGGGAAAGCAACCTGTATGCCCACCGAAACACACAGGCAACCTCAACCCTACCCAACCGTTATAATTATGTCTGTCAATGAGCGGGGGATCCACTGTGCACATCATTTTCCGACACGTAGCCGTAGCCTCGTAAAGGATCACACTTACGCTGCACACTACAATTAAAAACCCATGAAGCCTCTCTCACACTCTCTCGTCATGCATTTTAACTGCCACACACGCTATGTCTGAACAGAGGTTAGCGTCACAGCCAACATACTCACGCTAGTACAGGTCTACCCACAAGCAACCCAGACCTCTTCAGCCTGAGAATGTCCAGACCTGTTCCCCCCCCCCTCCCCCCTCCACCGTCACCCCTCCCCTCCTTGAGTAGCTCTTAGCCTCAGCATGATAGCTAGGCGAGTGCTCTCTCTCTTTTCAATAATGGCTTTATGTTCCTTCTGAACTGGTCCGCAGTGAACAGGCGGCAGTTCAGGTCGTTTCCACGGGAGGCGTATTATTTTCACACGCGAGTCAGCTGGGTTTGGACGTCGGTGAAAGTTGGAACCTCAGAGTGAAAATCGGTGAAAGAAGCGTGAGGTCAGGTAGTGTCTTCTTGTGAAAAAGCGAGCGAGTAAAGTATGAGCCTGGGCAACGTCCTCCCGTTTTCGATACATATTTCCATGCAAGTCTTGTTTCTTCGAGCAACACCTTTAGGATTTGATGGCGTGCGTTCCGCGCTGATGTGAGCTCTGCAGATGTCTGGGTGTGAAAATGATGAAATACAGAGCATAAACAATCTACGCAGTGACACGGACAAACAACTAGGATTATGCTGCATCCCTCTAGCACAGTTGGTTTTCATTCCACGTTGGACACGATGCTCACACAAGCATCTTTTCTGGATGTCAGCAGACAGCCTTAAAGAGTTTTGCGCCTCAGAAAATAATTGAAAAACAGCAAAAAAATAAGAACACTTTCATAAAATTAAAATAACAAAATAAAAGTGCAGAGAGCTTACTGAAATATAAATTTCTGTCTAGCCGTTTCAGCATTTCAGTCGTGAACTTGGAACTTGTGCATCTGGTATCGGACTACATCTGTCCACGCTAGAGCGCTGCAGAATCACAGAGCTCAGTGAAAGTTGAGGTGGGCGTCGTGGGCTCCCCGTCCCTAATAGTCCTTACGGTCTCTGTGGACGTAAAGCAACACTGGACTCGAACTGCACAATCACCGAGGACAATGCAGACGTTGGAGGCAAGCTGGTACCATGTCCGCCAGAAGTAAACAAGACCGCCACAGCTCGAACGAACACTCAAAGGCTCTCAGTACGACAAAGAGCAGACCCTCCAACACATCCTGACAGCCACCCACCCCCAAGCACAACAAAGCCATGACGTCTCCGGAACCAGACACCAGCGTCTTCCCCACATCCTGGAGCGCCGGCAACTCCACGGACAACGCCACGCTGCCGGAAGGGTGGACGACCCCGCCGCCGGCGCCCCCACGCCCGAGCCTGGAGGACATTCTGAAGCAGTTCCCCGACTACCAGAACTCCCTGGCGCTGGGTCTGTACGGCTGCTCCGCTCAGATCGCCCTGGGCACGGTCACCAACCTGCTGACCATCGCGGTGATGACGCGGCGCACCATGATCGCCTCCACCACCTGTCTGTACTTCGCCCTCCTGGCGGTGTCGGACCTGCTGGTGCTGTACTCCACCTGCCTGCGGCGCCTGCTGTACGTCGTCAACGACCACAGGGACGTGTACATCCGCTCGGCCTGGTCCTGCCGCTTCATTGACTTCTTCTCCTACTTCAGCTACGACCTCTCCTCCTGGATCCTCACCGCCATGACCGTCGACAGGTGGGTCCTGAAGCTTTCCCTAGCTGAGTGAGTGCAGCCTGATTTCCATGAAAACTGACCAGCTGTGCGAAACTGACTGGACATTTCAATGTAAAGCAGTCAACATGGTTGAACAGCGGTGATCATTTCCCCATCTCTGCTATCAAAGTGATTCTGAACCATTCTTCATCAACTGACAACTGGGCTGGGAATGTGTGTGGGTCTGGGTAGCTGGTGGAAGGGGTGTGTGTTGGGGGGGGGGGGGGGGGGGGGGGGGGGGCTGGACGGTGAGTGGGTGGGTAGCTGGGAAGGGTGTGGGTGTTGGGGTGGGGGAGGGTAGCAGGGAAAGTAAGTGTGGTGTGTATGGGGCAGGGTGGGGGTGGGGTGAGGGATCTTGGAAGGTAAGTGGGGGGGGGGGGGGGTGAGGGTAGCTGGAAAGTGTGGTTTGGAGGGGGGTAGCTGGGAAGGTAAATGGGTGATGGTGGGAGCGTATGGGGTGTGTGTGTGGGGGGGGGGGGGGTAGAGTGGGTGGGTGGAGGGGTGAGGGTAGCTGGAAAGGTGTTTGGTTGTGTGTGTGTGTTGGGAGGGGGGGGTAAGGGGAGGGTAGCTAGGATGGTAAATGGGTGGTGGTGAGGGTACAGTGGCGGTGTGTGTGTGTGTGTGGGGGGGGGGTTAGCTGGCAGGGTGTGTGTGTGGGGGGGTGAGGGTAGCGGGAAAGGTGTATGGGTGTGTGTGTGGGGGGGGGGGGGGGGGGGGTAGATGGGAATGTAAATGGGTGATGGGTGGGAGGGTACAGTGTGGATCAGAGTGGGTAGCTGGGAAGGTAAGTGTGTGTGTGTATGTAAGGGAAGGGGTAGTAGGGAAGGTAAGTGGGTGGGACAGTACGGTGGGTGAATGGGGGGGGGGGGGGGGGGGGAAGCGGGTGCCTGCAGTTTGCCCCAGTCTGCCTGCAACAATAGGCCCATTTTTCAGAGGTGATGTGGTTACGATGATGACCAACATTAAGGTGTTTTACGACACTTGACACAAGATGGGAAAAGAACCACTCTTCTCTCCTGCACACTCATCTGTTGTTTTCTTTCTTCTCATTCTAAGAACCCATCACCAGTAATAGTGGTGTGTGTGTGTATGATAAAACGAATGTATCTTTATGTCTTTGTAAGTGATCCAGGCTCTTACGAGAGGAGGCGCCATAAATATTATTATTTCTGTTGTTGAGCATGTGAGCACTTTCAGTGGCAAAAACTGCACGACACTCTTGATGCTGGGACTCACATCATCATCATTACTACTAAATGTATTATAACCGTCCATACAATCATTACCACCACCACTGCACACGTCTTACAATCATAAATAGATATCATTTCTAAACTCCAAGAGTTTCAATTTAGTAACTGAAGTCCCATCACAATCGATCCCCCCCCAAAAAAAACAACAACACACAAGTCCTAAGACAAGCAAATCAGGCAATCCGTATTACTTGAAGTTCCGTTTAACTTACCATTACACTTAATGTTACTGACTGATCTAAGCAACTGTTGCTGTTGTTGTAACTTGTAGCCTTCCCCAGCTGAACGCTCTGGAGGTCACAGGCACATGCAGTTGCACGCTGACAAATGTATTCCCTGGGGTGAGAGGATTGTGTGTGAGACTGTGACTGTTTCAATTTTCATTACCCCACCACACAGTCTTCCGGGGAATTACCTCCCTTTCTGGAAGGTGGATTCTGTTACGCCAGGTGCTTATCACGGCTGAAGATAGCCCGCACCTAATGATGCAGTGTGCAAGAACATTTTAACATAGCCTCGGTGGTCGGTTCTTGCTGTGGCCGATGTGTCGTCACACAGCCCAAGCCAAGGTGAGACTCTAAAGAATGAGTACACGCTGATCTCATCCTGCCGTCTTCCCCGATCCGCAGGTTCATCGCCATACGCTACCCCCTCAAGGCTGCCACCGTGTGCACCATACGCAACGCCGGTATCATCACCGCCACCATTGTCGTCGTCTGCGTCACCAAAAACTTCCACTTCTTCTTCACCTCCACCGTCACGGAGCGCAGCGGCTGTCTGCCCGATGACGAGCACAGGGACTTCCTGGACGACGTCTGGCCGTGGATCGACGCCACCTTCTACTCCTTCCTGCCCTTCTCGCTGCTCTTCATCTTCAACATCCTCATCATCCACTACCACAGGATGGCGCTGAGGCGTAAACGCTCGCTTCACGCCTGCGGCAGCAGGGGCAGATCATCACCTGGAGCTCGGCCAGAGGGCTTCAACCAGCGCCTGACCATCATGCTTCTGGTGGTGTCCTTCACCTTCATGGCCTTGACCGCGCCCAAGGTCATTCTCATCATCGTTCGCCAGGACGTCTTCGTCTTCTTCCCTTCGCCAGGGCGCATCGACTTTGCCGCAGTAAGTTGACTTGAATCAATCAATTGCAAAAAGTCTTGCCATCCAGCTAGCATTTGCTTCACCTCAGTGGCAAAACCTTAAGGGGAACACGAGACATCTCCCTCAGACTTTTAACAGTTCTAAAGCCCGTTCTTAATTGGGCGAATGTTTGTTCGCGAACCTAGTTGGGAGTATTCGGCGAACCTAGTTGGTTCTTAATTGGGCAAACTTTTGCTTCACAAACCTCGCTGGAAGTATTCGTCGAACTGTAACAAAGCTATATTCGGGGTCCAAAAAGCTTCGCTCAACATGTTCTGGGAACATTCGCCCTATTCGACAAACATTGCCTCTGATTGGCTGAGAGCAGAGCTCTCCTATGGATGAAGAAGAAATAAGAATAAAATGGATGACGGTGTCGCTAGGTTCTTCACTCGCTTCAGAGGGAATTTGTTTATTTGTTGACTTGTGGGAGGCGCAGCCTTGTCTCAGGAACCCAGAATGAGATAGTAGTTAGTTGAATTACCCTGTGAGGGATGATTAAAGTATACTGACTTGACCTGACTTGACTTTAGCCTACATTTTCGATCATGCTGTCTGATGCGCGTCTCTGCAAGTTCGGGCCGAAGCTTGCATCTCATTACAAGCCAGTTGAGAACGAACTAAAGTTCGTTGAACTGTCCGAACCATGTTCAGCGAACTAAAAGTTTGATTAAGAAATGAATCATAGTTCGTCAAACTGTCTGAAGCATGTTCGGCGAACAAACATTCGCCCAGTTAAGAACGGGCTTTAGACAGATCAAAGGCATGTCTTACTTTTTAGGGAAGGTATTTTTTCCCTTCCTCTATTCTGTCCCAAACTGGAGGCTGTCAGCGTGACTGATATGGAGCTATCAGGTATGCCTGGTCTCTTCTGAATATTTTCTCTTTTTTTTCAATACTTTATTTTATTTTTAATTTATACACTTTATTCTCTTTTTTTCAAGTTGAAGTGTAGGAGGGAAAAAAACAGTAATTGTTGAGGCATTATATTTGGATCCGGAAGACCTTAAACAGAGCAAATCTGATGGACAGAGAGAGAGAGAGAGAGAGAGAGAGAGAGAGAGAGAGAGAGACAGAGACAGAGACAGAGACAGAGACAGAGACAGAGACAGAGACAGAGAGACAGATAGACAGAGAAAATAAATTCTGTATACATGCTCTTGTTTATCATTTGGCAAAGAGGCTGTCTGAGTATGCACCAGAATGCCTGAAGTGCTCCACAAACTGGACAGTGTCATCATGGTCACCATACCATCACAAGCTCGGGCATTTCATTTCACCCCTACCACAGCAGCTCAGAAGCAAACTAAATAGTTTTCTTTTCTGTTCACATGATCCTTTGTCTTTGTCAATGACCGCTGTGTTGTCATTGCTCATGTTGTTGCTCTTCAGGCGGTGGGCTAATTCCATGTCAGTTCCATCTTCAACTTTCTGACCACTGTTGTTGTCTTCCATCTTCAACTTACTGACCACTGTGTTGTTGTAGCTGCTGTTGTTGTCTTCCATCTTCAACTTACTGGCCACTGTGTTGTTGTAGCTGCTGTTGTTGTCTTCCGTCTTCAACTTACTGACCACTGTGTTGTTGTAGCTGCTGTTGTTGTCTTCCGTCTTCAACTTACTGACCACTGTGTTGTTGTAGCTGCTGTTGTTGTCTTCCGTCTTCAACTTACTGACCACTGTGTTGTTGTAGCTGCTGCTGTTGTCTTCCATCTTCAACTTACTGACCACTGTGTTGTTGTAGCTGCTGTTGTTGTCTTCCATCTTCAACTTACTGACCACTGTGTTGTTGTAGCTGCTGTTGTTGTCTTCCATCTTCAACTTACTGACCACTGTGTTGTTGTAGCTGCTGTTGTTGTCTTCCATCTTCAACTTACTGACCACTGTGTTGTTGTAGCTGCTGTTGTTGTCTTCCATCTTCAACTTACTGACCACTGTGTTGTTGTAGCTGCTGCTGTCTTCAGGTGCTGCATGCTTACTTGACCACTGTGTTGTTCCATCTCAACTTTGACCACTGTCTGTTGTCTTCCATCTTCAACTTACTGACCACTGTGTTGTTGTAGCTGCTGTTGTTGTCTTCCGTCTTCAACTTACTGACCACTGGTGTTGTTGTAGCTGCTGTTGTTGTCTTCCCTCTTCAACTTACTGACCACTGGGTTGTTGTAGCTGCTGCTGTTGTCTTCCATCTTCAACTTACTGACCACTGTGTTGTTGTAGCTGCTGTTGTTGTCTTCCATCTTCAACTTACTGACCACTGTGTTGTTGTAGCTGCTGTGTTGTCTTCCATCTTCAACTTACTGACCACTGTGTTGTTGTAGCTGCTGCTGTTGTCTTCCATCTTCAACTTACTGACCACTGTGTTGTTGTAGCTGCTGCTGTTGTCTTCCATCTTCAACTTACTGACCACTGTGTTGTTGTAGCTGCTGTGTTGTCTTCCGTCTTCAACTTACTGACCACTGTGTTGTTGTAGCTGCTGTTGTTGTCTTCCATCTTCAACTTACTGACCACTGTGTTGTTGTAGCTGCTGTTGTCTTCAGGTGGCGCGCTACTTCCTTGTCAGTTCCATCTTCCAACTTACTGACCACTGTGTTGTTGTAGCTGCTGTTGTTTTTAGGTGGCGTGCTACTTCCTTGTCAGTTCCATTTTCAGCTTCCTGACTGCTGCTGTGTTGTAGCTGCTGTTGTTTTTAGGTGGCATGCTACTTCCTTGTCAGTTCCATTTTCAGCTTCCTGACTGCTGCTGTTGTAGCTGCTGTTGTCTTCAGGTGGCACGCTACTTCCTTGTCAGTTCCATCTTCCAACTTCCTGACTGCTGCTGTTGTAGCTGCTGTTCTCAGGTGGCACACTACTCCCTGATCAGTTCCACCATCAACTTCCTGACCACTGTGTTGTCGTTCTGTGGTTGTCTTCCATCTTCAACTTCCTGACCATGTTGCTGTTGTTGCTTACAGGTGGCACGCTACTCCCTAGTCAGCTCCATCTTCAACTTCCTGCTGTGGACCAACCACACCCTCAACTTCTTCCTCTACTGTCTCAGCGGCAAGCGTTTCCGCCAGGAGTTTCTCCGCATGCTGGCCCACTGCCTCTGCTGCAAGCGGCGCACGCAGGTCTTCGTCTCCAGCCAGCCTGGAGGCCGCGGGCAGGGGGCGCCACCGCAGCGCCGAGAAAGCAGCTCCAGCACACGCAGGGGCAGCAACTCCAGCGTGGTGTCCGACGACGTGGCCCCTGTTCCGGCTCAGTTGCCCACAGAAACAGAAGATGCGCTGAGTCGCGTGAACCGGTGGGCCACGGTGACTTTCAAAAAGGAGCAGCAGGAGGATCGGTGGAACTAGCAGCGCCCCCTGTTGGGGGCAGTGACCCGACATTCCCTGCAGACTTTCAGCAAGAGAGTCATTCAAGCTGACAAGCTCACAGAGTAGAGAGCGCTGGAGCCTTTGTTACTGTTCAGTTTGGTACTAGCCAAAGTGAAGGCAGTGGAAACTAACAATAATGGACATTTCTCATTCCGTGGCGCATTATCTCCAGCCAAATCAAAGGCGCAAAACTAAAGTGTTAAGCTCAATCTGCTGCAGTTCCAGGGGGAACAGACAGTAGAGAGAAGAGAGTGCCGGAACCTTTGTTGCTGTTCAGTTTGGTACTAGCCAAAGTAAAGGCGGTGGAAACTAACAACAATAACACAAATTTCTAATGCTACGGCGCATTATCTCCAGCCAAATGGAAGGCGCAAAAATCAACGTTCAAATCAAACTGTTGCAGTTCCTCATTTAGAACTGAAGGTTCATCACCACAAGAGGTGCTAAGTGACGATACCGCACGGTTCCATTTTTGATTGGATAGATCAGCTTTGCTGTATCATTTCCCCCACTCCGCTTTCATTCTAGATCCAACTGCATCACTACAGCAAACGAAGCGTACAGTCGTGTGTTTTTTCTTGCCCAGCGCCAACCGAATCGTCTGTATCATCTTCAGCTTCAAACGAAGAAACCCTCGAAACGGCGGAGCAAACCATCAAACCACCAGCTGCTAAGCGACAGAAGATAAAGGAGTATGACAAAAGCCTGGATGACAGATTTTCCGTGGCACAGGCATGAAGGTGACGCTGACAATGGAAAATCTGGTGTCTCAGTGTGACCCTTGTTTTGCGGACCGTGTTGTGCCAGGGTGGAGATTGGATTGGTGAACAGAAATTCACTTTAAAACGAGGAAGAAGCGTGACCTCTATTATGGGGGAGAGGAGGGGCTGGGCTGGAGGGGTAGGGGGCGGAAAGCCAGGCACATTATTACGCCTAACTGATGCTGACTGTACGGAGCATTGGTACCGCGTACTGATAGTCTCAACAGTCTAGTGGAGGCTCTGTGCCCCGATATGACCCTTTGTTGTTCACTGGGGACTTAACCTTTTCATCGCTGCTATCTCCTTAATGTTGTACTGAGAACGTTACCGTCACAGGTGTATACTTTGCATGCGCTGCTGGCGATAAAAGGGTTAATACACTTGTCTTGCTTTGCGCTGTTTTTGCGAGGACAAGAGTTACCTTCCTTTGGGGTAACTTGCCAACAAAGAAGAAAAATGAAAATGGCAGCTTGAATGTTTTAACAATTTTAATTTTTCAGTTTCAGTCTGTCCTTAACTTTCATTTTCTTTTCACAGAAGATTGATTCAACTTTGATTTAATAAAAAATAAATTAATAAAAAACCGAAAGAAATGAGATCTGGATGTTTTTGAGTGGAAACGCTTGAGTTGCAAAAATACAGCAACAGACACTGACAGTGTCAGAGATTCAGTAATGAGAGATTCAGCAGTGAGAGATTCAGTAGTGAGAGATTCAGTAGTAAGAGATTCAGTAGTGAGAGATTCAGTAGTAAGAGACCAATTTCTTCCACAATGACCTGACAGTCACTAGGTTCATCAGAAACTGGTCTTTTTCCTCTCTTGCCTGCTCTTCTCTCTCTCTCTCTCTTTCCCTTAATAAATGGCCTCAAAATGATTCAAAATCTACATTTTGCATGTGTGTGTGCGTGCGAGCGTGCATGTGTGCGTGTACATCCATATTACACGTGTGTACTATGCCTGCATAATATATATACTGGGCACAGTCACAATCACACACACACACAAGCACACAGAGAGAGTGACAGATGTTGATAAACCAATGAATGCAGTCAATACTTCACATCCACTGCAGCCTACCTCCACAGGGGAAAGCTGGCTGGTTTCAAACTGCCTCAACAGATCCATGAACTGCGTGTAGGTGCCAGGGTCCTTCTGCATCGCCACTTTCACCTTGTTCAGATACGCCTGGGCGTACGCCGTGTCACGGTCTTCCTTCTGCAGCATGCAAATGCACGGAAATATTGCGGTGTGTGCCTGTGCATTTGTGTATATTGCGGTGTGTGCCTGTGCATTTGTGTGCATATTGCATGTGTCGCAGTGTGTGCCTGTGCAAATTTGTGTCACATTGTCATTTGTGTGCCTGTGCATACTTGTGTAGTATCTTTTTGCGACAACAGCTGTGTGCCTGTGCATTTGTGTGTATTGGGTGTGTGTGTGTTGTGTTTTGTGTGTGTGTTGCATGCATGTGTCTAAATTGTAAGTGTTGAAGTCATCCATTTTGTGTGGCAACCAGCTTTGTGTACATGTTTGTGTTGTGTGTGTGGTGTGTGTGCTGTGTGTGTGCATTTGTGTGCATGCATGTGTCTAAAATAACTAAGTAAGTGTTTGAAGTCATCCATTTTTGTGTTCCGGACAAACCAGCTTTGTGTCACAATGTGTGTGTGTGTGTGTGTGTGTGGTGTGTGTGTGTGTGTGTGCATTTGTGTGCCTGCATGTGTCTAAAATAACTAAAGTAAGTGTTTGAAGTCATCCATTTTTGTGTTCCGGACAAATCAGCTTTGTGTCACAATGTGTGTGTGTGTGTGTGTGTGCGTGTGTGTGTGTCAGTTGGGGGCGGGGGTGGGGACTGGGAGAGATGGAATTAAGGGTAGGTAGTAATATAATGATTCATTTTCTTTATATTTTGCTGCTTCTCATATGGCACATGTCCTTGTATATTATACATTGTTAGTTGTCATAATTATATGTACTATGTTTGTGAAACTTAGAAAATGCTGGAGAATGTTGTAAAGCGCAGTGAGTTTGGGTACACCAGAGAATAGCGCTATACAAAAGTTATCTATTATTATTATTATTAATGTTTATCACAAAAGGGTGGAAAAGACATTGTCTACAGCGTTACTGTGAGCAGTCCTTGGCCCTGCTCAGGAGAGGGTTTTGCCAGGTAACAAAAACAAAAAAAGAAGCAGGAAAAAGAGGGAATAATTTAGGGTATAAGCCGTTTAAATTTAGCTTTGTATAGTCACAATGCTCATGTATGCAGGTGCCTCTGTGTGTGTGTGTGTGTGTGTGTGTGTGTGCGTGCGTGCGTGCGTGTGGGCTTGGAATAGTCTCTATGGACAAGATTTTGCGCTTTACAAATACTTTAATTATTATTATAGGCAGCAGACACACAAAACACAGTGACAATCAGACTGACTGACAGCTGACGGAAACCAACCGATCACACCACCTATCACCTGGAGGAAAGAGGTGTAGAAAGAGGAAGCGTTCAACTGCGTTCCTTGAAAGGAAGAGAATGGGCCACCATCAGTCAGACCAACATCAGAACCGCTTCACAGGCAACAGTGCGGAAACTTGTGAGAGACAGGGCTGAGCATGTATGGGATTTTCTGAGTGCACAGATACCATCCTGAACTGAACTGACCTAAAGAACTGACACACAAGTTAGCACACTCACCCTCGGGTCAGTCTCCAGCACATCAGATGCTAACAGAGTCAGTTTCTGCTCCCTGCGAATTTCCTTTCTGGTGCGAAGTCCATCTTTGTCCACAGGGAATTTTTTGTATCTGTCAGAGAGTGAATGAATGAATGATAATTTATAATCCGCATAAAAATCTTTCATGAAGAATATGCATGTTCACAGAGCAGGGGTCGGTGAGAAAAGAGTGTACATTTTCAGACACGCTCACCCAGACCTGTTTACACTCAAATACAGATAAGAGTACACTTTAAAAAGATTGGAGTATTTTTTAAAATATTTTTTAAGTTAGAGTATTTTCATTTCTTTTCCATTTTAATTTTGTTCTCAGTGACAATAATCTGAAAATAATTTCAATGCGGCTTCCATAAAAATGGACAACACTCATCCTTTACAGTGGAAAGTTCTACAAACATTGTTTTGAATTACCCAAAATTTCAGTGCCAAGACCACATAAAGCGCGATACAGAAACCGACACTATGGCACGGAGAGATGGAGAGACTTACACTTCACCAAGACTATGCACAACAAGACTTACGATGTAACTCTGGTAAAGACAGGTTTTGGCAAAGTGGCCGAAAGGTACTTTGCCAGGTGACTGCACCATATTAAGAACGCCTTTAACTAACTAACAGCGCTGACACTGAATCTTCCCTCACTCAGCAGATGGTGGTAGATTCAGACATGAGATCATTCAAGTATCGCCACATTGTGCTATATTAAGAATGCCCTTAACTAACTAACTGCACTGACACCGAATCCTCACTCACTCACATCCCGATGGTGGTGGATGCGACCATGAGATCGTTCAAGTACCCCCCTTAACTAACAGCGCTGACACAGTATCCTCCTTCATTCACCCAATGGCGGAGGACGTGGCCATGAGATCGTTCAAGTACCCTCCTTAACTAACAGCGCTGATGCAGTATCCTCCCTCACTCAGCCAATGGCGGAGGACACGGCCATGAGATCGTTCAAGTACCCCCCTTAACTAACAGCGCTGACACAGTATCCTCCTTCATTCACCCAATGGCGGAGGACGGGCCATGAGATCGTTCAAGTACCCCCCTTAACTAACAGCGCTGTCACAGTATCCTCCTTCATTCACCCAATGGCGGGGACGCGGCCATGAGATCGTTCAAGTACCCCCCTTAACTAACAGCGCTGACACAGTATCCTCCCTTCATTCACCCAATGGTGAGGACGTGGCCATGAGATCATTCAAGTACCCCCCTTAACTAACAGCGCTGACACAGTATCCTCCCTCACTCCCCCAAATGGTTGTGGATGCGGCCTTGAGATCGTTCAAGTACCCTCCTTAACTAACAGCGCTGATGCAGTGTCCTCCCTCACTCACCCAATGGTTGTGGAGTGGGCCTTGAGATCGTTCAAGTACCTCCTTAACTAACAGCGCTGACGCAGTGTCCTCCCTCACTCACCCAATGGTTGGGAGGACGAGCCATGAGATCGTTCAAGTACCCTCCTTAACTAACAGCGCTGACACAGTATCCTCCCTCACTCACCCAATGGTGGAGGACGCGGCCATGAGATCATTCAAGTACCTCCCTTAACTAACAGCGCTGACACAGTATCCTCCTTCATCACCCAATGGTGGAGGACGTGGCCATGAGATCGTTCAAGTACCCTCCTTAACTAACAGCGCTGATGCAGTATCCTCCTCACTCACCAATGGCGGAGGACACGGCCATGAGATCGTTCAAGTACCCCCTTAACTAACAGCGCTGACACAGTATCCTCCTTCATTCACCCAATGGCGGAGGACGCGGCCATGAGATCGTTCAAGTACCCTCCTTAACTAACAGCGCTGACACAGTATCCTCCTTCATTCACCCAATGGCGGAGGACGTGGCCATGAGATCGTTCAAGTACCCTCCTTAACTAACAGCGCTGACACAGTATCCTCCCTCACTCCCCCAAATGGTTGTGGATGCGGCCTTGAGATCGTTCAAGTACCCTCCTTAACTAACAGCGCTGATGCAGTGTCCCCCCTTCATTCACCCAATGGTTGTGGACGTGGCCTTGAGATCGTTCAAGTACCCTCCTTAACTAACAGCGCTGACGCAGTGTCCTCCCTCACTCACCCAATGGTTGTGGATGCGGCCTTGAGATCGTTCAAGTACCCTCCTTAACTAACAGCGCTGACGCAGTGTCCTCCCTCACTCACCCAATGGTGGAGGATGTGGCCATGAGATCGTTCAAGTACCCCCATTAACTAACAGCGCTGACGCAGTATCCTCCCTCACTCACCCAATGGTGGAGGACGCGGCCAAGAGCTCGTTCAAGTACCCGCCATCCTCCTCCATCTCCCCAGCCTCCTCCTCGTTCTGGCTGTCCTCCTGCGAGAGCATGGCCACGTCTTCCACTTCGCTGCCCGTCTCGTCGCTCTCCTCCTGACTCCCCTCCTCGTTCCCTTTCTGCTGGGGCTTCGCTGCTTGCTCTGCTGCCGCCGCCTTCTTCATGCTGCGGCCTCTCCGGTTGGATCCCCGGCGGTTCCAAGGGGGGAGGGGGGAGGTGGCTGAGGGGGGGAGGGTGTTGGACTGGCCTCGTGTCATTGGGCGGCTCTGGACGGACTGCCAGATGCAGGAGGGGGGTGGGGGGGTGATGGGGGAAAGAAGAGATTTTTTTTTTAGCATATTTTTCATACATTTGATTCGCTGAATGTTTATCAAGGTGAAAATATGTGAGCCAATGTCAAAACTGATTCTACTTGCAACAAAATATTGGTTATGCCTTGTGTCATAGTGAAACTTTCCATGTAGTATTCAGCTTTGGATTTTTTTCTCTCTGTAAGAGTTGTCGTCACAAACGTCAACACACATGCAAACATATATCTAACACACAAACATATATATATATATACACATACACACACACATATGTGCCTGCTTGCACACACATATACACACACCCAAACAAACACACCCACACACATGCATAGCTCGCACAAACACACACAAGGAAGCCGAGCAAGACTGTAATCTGTCCTAGACAAAATTCACATTCAGATTTTCAAGCATAAAAAAAATATATATAAAAAGAAAGAAGAGGAAAAACAAATGCAAATACCTGCGCCGTGCTGGGATCCTTCGGCAGCAGCGGTTTGTTCGGGCTTCGCTGGCAGAAGAGCGTGGCCTTTCTCTTCAACGTCCGGGCCGCGGCCTTGGTGGGCGACGTCAGCTTCAGCTCGTACGTATAGCCCCTGGGCAGGATGGCTCGCACCTGCTTCTGCAGCTGCTGCTTCTTGGGACTGCTGCGCTTCCTGCGGGGGACGTAGGGCGGCGAGGGGTAGGAGACGGGGCCCGGCCTGGGGACGAGGACGGGAAGCGAGGTGGGGGGGGACTTGGTGGGGGTCCTCTCCTGCTCGGCCTGCACCCGGAGGGCGTAGGCGGTGGGGGACTCCGAGTCCGAGGGCGAGGACAGCCGGACCGGCGTTAAAGTGGCAATCACCTTGGTGCTGACGGCCGAGAGGGAAGCTGCGTCTGTGTTTTTGTGCTGGGTGGAAGGTGGCTGACCTGCGTCGTCTGTCGCCAGGCTCGCTACCGGCACCAAACCCAAGCGAGACAAGACAGTGGGGTCTTCTGGAGATATGCTTAGCTGCAGAGCGGGACGAGAGGATTCAGAAGCGGGCGCTGCTGGGTGATGTTGGGGCGCAGGGCGATCGAACAACGAAGCTGGCATTTCCTCTTCCTGATACCGTGTGTAACTGGGAGGTGGGGATCTCTCGTTCTCAGCTTGCATGTCAGGCAACTTCACAGCCGATCTTGCTGGAGCTGTGGCCCCTGAAACGCTGCTGGGGATCACCTCCTCGCCTTCCTCCTCCTCTCCTTGAGATTCCGCTGACAGGACTGCCACCTTGACTACTCCACTGTCAGCACCCACTTTGGGAGAAAAGGCTCCTTCAGTTTCACAACCACCGGTTTGCTGGTCGCCCACTGTCGCTGCTTCGAGCAGTTTCAACAGCGCTTGCCTTTTGCTTTGCTCGTCACGGTCAATGCTCTTAGCAGCGTCTCCTGCCCCGGCTGAATCTGTGAAAGTCGGCGAGCACTGAGCTTCCATGTCACCTTGCTCCGAACTCTCTATCACAGAGCCGTCTTGAGGAGGTGCGTCATTAGGCGTCTCCAGCACAGACGTTTCAGGGTGTGCAGAGGAAGAGCAGCCCACACCCACCAGTGTTGTTCCAGCCGCTAGCACTGTCGGCAGGCTACCTGCTGATGGCCCAGCTATCTCCTCTTCTTCAGTCAACGGAAGAATGGACGAAGAGGAGACAGGACCGGACACTGACACTGTGATTCGCTGATTCGTGACCGCTGTGTGGGGACTAGAGTCTGGAGATGGGTTCCTGCCAGGACTGGAAGCAGGGCTTGCAGACGCTGCAGACTCTGGTTGTGGGGTGTCCAACGCTGCAAGGGGACTGGCCCTTTTGTGGTGAGGACCTGCCCATGGCGGTGGACTTCCCTCCAAAACGGATGCATCAACATTCAAGCCCTGATCCAAAGTCGACCCGGCACTTTCAACACAGGGAACACAGCCAGTTGAGGAATCCGCATCTTCTTCCGTGGCAGACAGGGTGGCATCGCTGACTTCTTCGCTGCTGGGCACGATGACGGAGATGACAATGCCGGAGCTGCACACCGACGACAGACCGGACCACGACATGTGCGGCACTGTGCTTGTCCTGGATGTCGGAGATGCATCGGTACTGCTAGTGCTAGTGTCGGTCCTGGGTGTACCTGGTTGTACTGTACCCTCTCCGTATGAAGACAGAGCTGCATCTGGTGACTGTGAATCATCGCTCTCTGTCAGTTCTACACTATCGTGCAGAGCTGCATCTGGAGACTGTCGATCGTCATTCTCTGTCAGTTCTACTCTATCCTGCAGAGCTGCATCTGGAGACTGTGGATCCTCATTCTCTGTCAGTTCTACTTTATCCTGCAGAGCTGCATCTGGAGACTGTGGATCCTCATTCTCTGTCAGTTCTACTCTATCCTGCAGAGCTGCATCTGGAGACTGTGGATCCTCATTCTCTGTTGGTTCTACTGTACCCTCTCCATCTGAAATCAGAGCTGCATCTGGCAACTGTGGAGTCTCATTCTGAGCTGGTTCTACAGTACCCTCTCCATCTGAAGGCATTGTTGCATCTGGAGACTGTGGATCCTCACTCTCAGTCAGTTCTACGCTATTCTGCAGAGCTGCATCTTCAGACTGTGGATCCTCATTTTTAGTTGGTTCTACTGTACCCTCTCCGTATGAAGGCGGAGTTGCATCTTGAGACTGTGGATCCTCACTCTCAGTCGGTTCTACAATACCCTCTCCGTATGAAGGCGGAGTTGCATCTTGAGACTGTGGATCCTCACTCTCAGTCGGTTCTACAGTACCCTCTCTGTACGGAGGCAGAGTTGCATCGCTAGGCACAGGGTCCTCACCCTGGGCCTGAACGTCATCACCCGCTGGGACCTGAGAGCCAACGCCTGTGAAAACACAAGGTCCAAATGCATGACCCCCGCTGCTGCTGTGTGACAGTGGCTCTCTGTTTTCAGCATGAGGAGGAACATCCCCGGAAAGCACGGGTTCACCTGCTTCACTTCCAGCTGACGGCAGTCCATCGCTTTCAGCTCGTGTGCTGAAACCTTCACCATCAGGTGGTTCTGAAATACCTTGCTGGCTCCCTGACGAGGTCACTTTAAAGAACGACTTGTGAAACTCAACCGTTCCATCGCCGTGTTCGTTGTCACACTGCTCGGCCTGGGTTGCGATGGGTGAAGAACTTGAAACATCGCACAGGCCTTCATGGGTGGAGTCAGATGAGAGGCTTCCCAGCACCGCGCTACTTCCAGCCTGCGGCACTGGTTCAGAGAAACGTACACGCCCACCAGAAGGACCTTCTCCGTGCTCTGATGGAGAACGGCTGGGTGAAACATGTCCATGTCTCAGACCACACGGAATTTCCGAGGTTCCGGGATTTTCATCCCTCCCTGAGCTCAGCTCACGCAAACCAAACAAACCAGGCTGAGAGCTGGATGAAACATGTCTTTGCCTGGAACTCTGTCCAGTTTCTGATGTCGGGACACACAGAATGTCCGAGGTTCCAGGATTTTCATCCCTTCCCGAGCCTGGCTCACGCAAACCAAACAAACCAGGCTGAGAGCTGGATGAAACGTGTCTTTGCCTGGAACTCTGTCCAGTTTCTGATGTCGGGACACACAGAACATCCGAGCATCTAGGATTTTCGCCCATTCCTGAGCTTGGCTGGCACAAACCCGTTTCGGGTCCAGAATGATCAACGGATTCTGACTCTGGTTCATGCAGAGTGTTCAACGCAGGCTCAGAGCTTTCTCCAATGTCCGAAGTAGTAGACACCGCGTCATCAGACACGTGGGACTGCAACTCCCCCTGGGCACCTGTCTCCCTCTGACCACCCGTCTCCCCGTGACCGCTCACCTCCCCTAACTCTCCGTCTGGAGTGGTGCTGCTGGGGTCTTCGGCGGCATCCTCGTCATCAGCTGACGGCTTCCCCTGGGTGTAGTCTGACCTGTACACCATGTTCACAGTGATGTTCACACCGGGGGCCGTGTTCATGATGCTGGGCAGGGCGCTGAGCGAAATCATGGGGATACTGGCGCTGCTGCAGCTCGTGGACTCTCCGTTCAGACCACAAGGCGCAGCTGGCGGGGGGGGGTCTTTGCCCGGGTTTCCCAGGATCTTCTTCATGGCAGCGTGGAGGATGTCAAACTGGATGACGGGACTGTCTTTGGGTGATGCAGCTTGGCAGTTCTCCCTTACCGCTGAAACATCCGAGGTGGTCGGGCCAAGTCTGCTCCTCCTGCCCGTGTTGCGGTGAAATTGGCACACACACCCAGGCTGGCTCGACGTTTGATCGCGGCTGGGGACGGAACCTGGTGAAAGACCGCCTGGTGACGCCACGTCCTCTTCTGCAGTGTTACATTCCGTGGAAGTGCCTGACCCACCAGGATTCTGCTGATCCCTGCTGTCAGATCCATCTCCCTCTTGTTCACCCTGCTGCTTCTCCTTTGAAATTGACACGGTGCTGGTGCAAACGCCACTCTGAATGATGCCGAAGTCCCGGTCCTTGGACACCAAAAGGCTCTCGTCTCTCAGGTCCAGGTGAATCCTTTTTGCGCACAACCTTCCACGCACAACTGCTGTTGTCTGAGATTCAAGGACTTCCTTGGAGAGGTTTTTGGTGCTCGTCTCAGGACAGGCAAGGCGATACTGTAGTATTTCATTCCGCTTGGAGACGGCCACCAACTCCGGTTGTTCGCCTCTGTCCACCGTAAACGAGTCAATGCCTCTGTGACCAGTTTCCTGCAGATCTGGGTTGACCCCATTACTGTTCACAGGCCAAGCATCATCATTCTTAACCGTTTCTGCCTGTGCAGTTTGGTCACATTCGTTGCGTTCAGGGAGTGAATCAGGGTCAAGCCCCTCGGGGAAACCTGCTTGGCAATCGCAATGTGCATCACTTGTCAGCTGCTCTCCCACGGACGTCAAACTTTCACACTGTGACAAGCTTTGACTGCTAACCACACAGCTGTCTCCTGTTTGCGAGTTACCTGAAGCACTGGTGTGGAGTCCACCCAGGTGAGTTCTCACCTGCTCACCATCTGAGTCGCAGCTCGTGAGTGAATGCAATGTGCTCTCAGAAATTTTGGAGTTAATCACAGATGTCTGAGAATGCTGAGGCAGGTGCTCTGCATGCTTCCGGCTGTCGACTGTGCAACTGCTTGTTGGAGATGTGAGACCAGTTAGACACGTCTCGCTGCCAGCGTGCTGCATATCACCAGCAAGTCCCACATCCCTCTGCCCAGTGTCCAGCGGCACCTGCTCAGAAAATGAACTAGAACGTCCACCATGCGGCACTGAACACTCATCCGCAGACGGCCCAGGGCTGTCACCGATGGCATCATTGTTGGAAGCTGCCGTTTCATTCAGCGTCTTGCCATCAGACTGCTGCTCGCTCCTTGTGGCATGCTCCACATTTTCACCCACTGGCTCAACACGCTGAGCCGGCCTTTCCCTTTCAAGGCGCTGCGTTCCCTGCTCAGAGTTGAGCAAAAGCACGCACCTATCAACCAGCGAAGATGGGCCGACGTTGCCGAGACGCTCAACACCGTTTGCAGACTTTGACCCCAGCAACTGCTCTGTGGTGACCACTTGTTGCTCACCGGAGTCGCTCACCACCGTGAAGTGAGCATCTGCCAGAGCGCCGTTGACCTTGGAGGGATCAGCAAGGTGAATGGGCACATAGATGCCCTTGGAGGTGACGATGACAGAGGGTTTGTCTGATGGTGACGACGTCATGGATGGCAGAAAACTGACAGGCCTGCCACTAGAGGTCAGCAGACCGTTGTCAGGCTGGTTTTGTCTGCACAGACAGAACAGCAGTGTTATCGAATACCTCACTAAAAACTGAAAGAGCTACACCATCAAACAATGCTACCATAAGACACCAGACTGTTTTTGTTGTTTTCTGTCTGCACAGACACAGAAAATCAATGTTCAGCATGTCACTACAAAAATAAAAGAGCTACACCATAAAACAATAATGCCACAACTGGCATTAGCCACCAAACTTTTTTTCTTTTCTTTCTTACTGGCATCAGACATCAAGCTGTTGTTGTTGTTTTCACAGACACAGAACATCAACGTCTGGTACATCACTAAATCAGCCCTGACATAACCCAATGTGGTTTGACTGGGCTCAAAGCAGCAAGTAACTAACTGCGTCCCGAAAAAAATGAAAGTGCTACACCACCAAACAACGCTACCATAAGACACCAGGCTGTTTTTTTCCTCTGCTTTTCTTCTTTCTGTACCGACACAAACATCGTTGTCATCACAAGTCAATCAGCAGAAAGTGAAAGTGCTACATCAACACACTGTTTACTGTGCCTCTGTTTCAACACTTGTTGCTCTTTGCCAACCTTTCATCCGCGGCATGTCGATGTCGCTTGGGCGGTGGTCTGTACGATGAATCGCTGCTCCAGTCTGACTCAGAGTCAAACTCACTCTCAGTCTCCTCCTCGGACTCGGAGCTGGAATCCTGCAACATTTCAACTCACACTGTCAAGCATTAGCATCCCACCTAGTATACCATCTGGCAACATACAACACTTGATACCTCAATTTCAAATAGCCTGCCAAAACAGGCACCCAAAGAATGCCATGTCAAATGTAAATCATTATCAAAAGCTTCAAATTACAACAGCTTGCAGGCAGCTGGGTAATAAAAATGGCCACGCTAAATAATTTGAAATATATTCACAAAGTTGATAAGCGTGCGTACTTAACGGAAATGACTTATGGTAAGTTTATCAAGAAATGGATGCCATATAATCAGTTGGTAGCTTAATTTAGAGAAACGTTTTGCTGTACAAGTGGAACCTGTTTACTTTGTATTTTGCTTGAAACCATCTATGTGCAAACAAACACAGAGTTTATCTCCAGTCTTTCCATGCTGTTGATAACAGACTATGAATTGTAACATAACACCACCTGAATAAAACAAGTTAAAAACACACACCAAATGACCACACACGCAACCCCCTGACTCGTAGAAAGCATTTGTCATTGTAAAATTACATACAATACCCAAGTGACCCCTACAGTTTTCAGCTAGGAAATGCTACAGCAATAACACTTTTCTTTACCTCAGAATCAACACACAAGGAAGTTAATCAGCGCTTGAATGACATCACATAAACCCACCAACAAAAGACCTGAGTCGCGTACGGTAACTCTCACCTGGCATGCGAGTAAACACAAGGTACATAAACTCCAGCAGCCTCATTACCTCAGTTTCAACCCTTCTGTGTTTGCAGCTCGAGCTGTGCCGCTGCTCTGGGGGTCTCCACGTCTGCCTGGCCACCTTGTCCTGCTTTCTGTACCGCTCCAATCTCCGCTGGGTCGCCTTTCTCTCTCGCTCTTCTCTCAGCTGCCGACTTTTTTCTTCCATTTCTCGTTTCCGCTTCGCAGCATTCACATGTATCTGGTATCCCTGTGAGTGTGACAAAAGCGAGATTTCTCAATTTTTATTTTATTTTAGTACTTCATTGTCCCTTGCTAGAAATCTGGACAGCAGCTGCAAGAGCAGCACGACCCATTCCTATCGGTGTGTGCAGTATTTTCGTGCATCCAAATAATGGCATGGCTGCTAGTGTTTGGGATTTTTAACCTGCGCACAGATTTTGATGCATGCGATTGCACATGGGGGCTGTACGGACACCATGAGAGAGTCTGCACTGGAAGTCAACTCTGGGAGAAAAATCCCACGTCGCACCGGGGACTTGAACCCACATCGGTATTGCACCTGGCTTTTCAGTCAGATGCTCTACCAACTTCAGAAGAGGCTGGAGAAATGATGAGGCAGGGGTGGACAATGATTCAACTCTTCCACCGGATCAAGATAGAAAAATTAACGGGTGAGTACGGTCAACAGGGGTGGACAATGATTCAACTCTTCCACCGGATCAAGACAGAAAAATTAACGGGTGAGTACGGTCAACAGGGGTGGACAATGATTCAACTCTTCCACCGGATCAAGATAGAAAAATTAAGGGTAAGGTCAACAGGGGTGGACAAAGATTCAACTCTTCCACCGGATCAAGATAGAAAAATTAAGGGTGAGTAGGTCAACAGGGGTGGACAATGATTCAACTCTTCCACCGGATCAAGATAGAAAAATTAACGGGTGAGTAGGTCAACAGGGGTGGACAAGATTCAACTCTTCCACCGGATCAAGAAGAAAAATTAACGGGTGAGTAAGGTCAACAGGGGTGGACAATGATTCAACTCTTCCACCGGATCAAGATAGAAAAATTAACGGGTGAGTAAGGTCAACAGGGGTGGACAATGATTCAACTCTTCCACCGGATCAAGATAGAAAAATTAACGGAGAGTAAGGTCAACAGGGGTGGACAATGATTCAACTCTTCCACTGGATCAAGATAAAGAAATTAACGGGTGTGTAAGATCAACAGGGGTAGACAATGATTCAACTCTTCCACTGGATCAAGATATAAAAAAAGATTAACGGTGAGTAAGATCAACACTTCCCAGAAGTTGTAATGAAACCATGGTAGATGATTCTGAGTAAATGAAATAAGAATAGATTATGGTGCCCTGTCTCATAAAGCCTGGAGTGCTTACTTACAAAAGCCTGAGAAAATGTGTATTTCATCACGCACACACACGCACACACACACATTACAAATACATGCCTTACTGGCGACGGGTCGGCAGAAAGCTAAGAAAAAATGACAACAAATCAGTTGTCAGAAGAGAAGAGATGGGTTTTCCGATCTGACTGAAAAGAACATAGTGAAGAAGAATGCCTGACAGAGAGGGGAAGACAGTTCCATATTTCTTCTGGACAAACTATTGATCACAGGAAGACAGTTCCCTATTTCCTTTGGACAAACTATTGCTCAAGCCTGCAGATGGAAAGACACGCACATTTTCTGTGTTTTAAGGCCAACTTGTCATCGCTTCAACTCCCCTTTACAAACATTGCCACCAAGGGCCATGGATTCACTCCTCTTGGGACTCAGAAAGATGCGTGTGTGTGTGTGTGTGTGTGTGTGTGTGTGTGTGTAGCGTGTGTGTGTGTGTGTGTGTGTGTGTGTGTGTGTGTGTGTGTGTGGTGTGTGTGTGTGTGTGTGTGTAGTGTGTGTACAGTGTGTGTGTGTGTGTGTGTGTGTGTGTGTGTGTGTGTGTGTGTGAATCAGCACCTTGCACCAAGCAGGCAGAACAGAACCGGGCTGGTCGCAAGGTGCCTTGACCATATCTTCTGAGAACTCCTCAACATCTCGCGGCGTGTCAGGAATCTTCCCTGTCTGCCGGTACCTCTGAACAAAAAAAACAAAACAAAAGAAGACATGCTGAAATGTTGTCTGAGACTAACTGAAAAAAATCAAAATCAACTTTGGACAAATTTACTGTAAATATAACCTTTGTCTGTTTTGTTTTTAAGCCCACACCAGTCTGGCAGAAAGTACCACAGCAACGTCACTCTATGTGTGCATTTTTGTTACTTACCACAAAAAAGCTATAGACTGATCATTACAATACCTTGATAAAGAACACCATGCTCAAAGTTACTGTCAAACTCAGTAAGACTGACAGCATCTGATTTCCCTTTACTTTCAAAAATCGTTCATTCTTTGCTTTTCTCTCTCCTTTTTCTCCTCATTGCATCACTCACGGTGCTCCGTCTCAGCAAACAAATCCCACAAATCTGTGTTGCCCAGAGACAAAACTATGACTTGTGTTGCTGCATAAGACGGCTTGACCATTCAATTGTGAACACACCCAGAACAGTAAAAAAACGAAACACACACACTTTTTCTTGGCGGTCCTACTTGCGTTGTGGACGTAATAAAATAAGACTGTTGTATGTTTCACTGCCTTATCCAGAAGGAGAGGAAAGAGAGAGGATCTCACCCAGACGATGCTCTTGTCTTTCACCATCTTGCCCGAGCAGTAGAAGTGGCACCGGAGCTGCTGCGGGGTCTTGGAGGGAAGCATGTGCTGGTGGATCAGCTGGTAGACCTCGCTTCTTGTTCTTGAACTGCTCCTTGCCCATCACCAGCAGCCTGACAGGACACAGTCAACACCCACACTGAGAGAGGGAGAGAGTGTGTGTGTGCGTGTTTGCATGTGAATGGGCATGTGTGCACATATGTGTATGTGTGTGCGAATCTGTGTGTGTGCGCATGCGTGTGTACATGCGTGTGTTGGGGTCTGTCTGTGCATATGTGTATGCGTGTGCGAATCTGTGTGTGCACATGTGTGTGGGGGGGTCTGTCTGTGCATATGTGTATGCGTGTGCGAATCTGTGTGTGTGCGCATGTGTGTGTACGTGTGTGTGGGGGGGTCTGTCTGTGCATGTGTGTGTGAGTGTGTGTGTCGGTAGGTGTGGTGGAGGTGTCTGGGTCTGTCTGTGTGATGTGTGCCATGGCCACAGAAACCCTCTTAAAATGACCACAGAGACCCTCTTAAAATGGCTGCAGAGACCCTCTTAAAATGACCACAGAGGCCCTCTTAAAATGGCCGCAGAGACTTTCTTAAAATGGCTGCAGAAACCCTCTTAAAATGACCACAGAGACCCTCTTAAAATGACCACAGAGACCCTCTTAAAATGACCGCAGCAAGAGCAGAGTAGTGCAGGTACTTACATCTCTTCCCACTTGTTGAAACTGACTTTGGTGATGGGCCGCCGGAAGGCTTCCAGCGGGACCAGACCCAGCGCGCTGCGGGGAAGGAGGGAGGGGTACAGAAAGACGGCGCTGTTGCAGATCACCTCCTTCTGTATCTCCAGCAGCGGGGTCCGATAACGATCTTCAAAAGGACATCAGTAATCAGCTTGCATTGCGCAACACAGTTACTACCAATAAAACATGTGCAGATGTTAAACTGCAGCCTTTTAAAACACAGTTACTACCAATAAAACATGTGCAGATGTTAAACTGCAGCCTTTTAAAACAACTGCTGAAGTATAGAACAGATTACGGGAAATGTACTCACCTATATGACAAAACACGAAGAACAATGAAACACAAGCGCTTGTGTATCATTGTTCCTTGTGTTTTGCTGTATAGGTGAGTACATTTCCCTAAAGCGGGGATAGCTCAGTGGTTAGAGCGCTGGACTCGTGATTGAAAGGTCGCGGGTTCGAATCCCTGCAAGAGCGGCGGGAGAATTTTCTTCTCCAGGGTCAACTTTCTGTGCTGACTCTTATTTCGGTATCCGTTCCACCCCCGTGTTACCGCAGTAGCACGTAAAAGATCCCGTCATTCTGCCAAACGTGCAGGTGGCAGGTTACAGCTAACACGCATACACCTTACGTATGTGGCTTTGCATGAAGTGACATGGAGCATGGTTGTATGGTGTACACAGACTTTGCGCCGAGACGGCAGCAGTTTCATGTGGCACCAGCCATGCCAGCGCTGTAAGTACACCACTTCGGTGGATATTTTTTTTTAAACGCGCTATAAAAAGCTAGTCACTCATGTAGAATCACATGCGAGCGCAGTGAGTCTGCTCAAGAGAGCAGAGAATAGCGCTATATAAGCGATCATCAATCAATCTGTTGTTTTGCTATATATAGGTGAGTACATTTCCCTAGATCTGTTCTTCTTTGTCAGCCTCACCTCAGCAGTTGTTCACTCATTCCTTGGATACCCAACTGCTGAAGGACTGAAAGGGGAAAGAAAGGTGGGGGCCTACAAGCGAAGAAAGACAAAAAACATGAGAGGGAAAATGCTGCGTTGAACACGAGACCTTCGCCACATCACCTCAAGGCCACTGAAGCTGGTACAAACAGGTTGAAAATCAAATAAATCTTTATATTCATCAATATACAAAGCATTAAAAAAAATATCCTTTGATCAGAAATCGTTTAAAAAATATATATGTAAAAAAATTTTATTTAACCCAAAGCTGAGAATGTGCAGCTGTTTCCCCACACATGTACCAACAAGTTTCTTCCGTTACACAAGTGCAGTGTTACCTGCCACTCTTCTTCCACAGTATCACTTAAATCAGCCCTCAAGACCCAGCATTTCTCCTCTTGACTCTGAGTGCCTTCCCTGTGTGTGGTTGTGTGTGTGTGTGTGTGTGTGTGTGTGTGTGTGCATGCATGCACACGTGTGTGTACGTTTGCATGTGTGTGTGTGTGTGTGTGTGTGCATGCATGCACACGTGTGTACGTTTGCATGTGTGTGTTGTGCACGTGTCAGTGTGCATTCACCTCTTTGTGTTGAAAGTGATGTGAAAGACATCAAATGAAGTGCTGTAGTGTGTTTGTTGATGAGATGAGTAAAATTTCATTGTGCTCTTGTTTCTGTGTTCATCTTGTCGACCCTGTAGTTGTTGTTTTCTGGTTCACTTTGGGCTCACATTAGGTGTAAGTGACTTATAAATACTATTTTACATTACATTACACTCTGGCAGCTGCACTACAATTTAAAGTTTTTCAACAATGGAGTTTGTTATGTCTTGAAGATTACTACAGCGGAAAGTAATCCTGACATGGAACTCTGAACTCAATAAATATTTTGCTTTGGCCCCAACATTCTGGCTAGAGACAATAACATGCCACTGACGACAAACGTTAGAAGCCACTGATCAGGGCTGAAAAAAGGAACATTATCTCACCAATGCTGCCAGCATGTTTCTTTTTGCCCTTGTTGGTGCTGTCCCCAACCGTCGCCCCTGATGCCAAGTCAGCAGCACATCTCTCCCTTGTTCTGTGGCTGAACGCTGCCCCCCTCATCGCCTGACGACCCTGGCCTGGATCCAGAACGGTTGATGAATTACAGCTTCTGACGCTGGGCTCGTTGGCAATCGACTGAGTCGCGGAACTGTCCAAGTGGGTAGAGGAAGGCAACATCTGCGCTGAGCTAGCCGATTTGGCAGATGAAAGCAGCGGCACTGTCTGAACGGAAGCACTTGATTCAGAAGATGACAGCGATGTTTGAACTGAACTTGCTGATTTGGCCGACGAACGCAACGTCCGGACTGAACAAGCAGACTGGACGGATGAGGGCAACGTCTCCGATGACTGCGCTGACTGGAGAGACGCAGATGACAAAGATGCCGCCAACTGGGCCGGAGAGTTGCAGGCTACGGCCTCTGCAAATTTCTGCTGGCTACGGTGCGACGCCCAGTTGATGTCGCGATCCACAATTTCCAGCGCCCCTGACAGGTTGCAAGTGTTGTAGGCAGAGCGGGAACCAGCCAAGGAGATGGTCCGCAGACGGTCCAGCTCTTTCTGTCGACGCAAGACACAGCAGCTTGTTACCCACCAATCTCACTTCACTGCTATCATTCCCTGATCCTGACTATCTATGCCTTGCGGGAAAACCACAAGGAGACTTTTGTGGGGGGATACGCACCAGCCGCAGCACAAAGCCATTATAGGTTTACTTACCACACTGTGGTAACAATAACAATGTACTTTATTCATCTCAGCGGGAAATTAAAGCTGTTGTTCAATCTTACACATTAACGCATAACGAAGAACTTGAATTGCACACATACATATCAATAATTCAAAGCCATGAAACACATACACGTACACACTCTTAGTCATACACCCCCTGTCTCTGAAGCTACGTACGCTAAAGCACTGACCTAATGCTAATACCTAGCAAATCCAAAATTACCTGGAATAATGTTTACTCTGACAAACCAAAATATAAAAACTCTCAAATTAAACAAAATCATTAGGGACACATCCCCCACAGAAGAAAGCAGAGTGCACAGAATTTTGACAGGAGAGTTTTTGGGTGGGTGCAAAGCTCAGCACACAATGGTCACTCATCCCGGTTATGTTGTCATTTACAAAATTAGTTTCCCAAATTCCACATAAAACCAATGAGACATTATTGAAGAAGAAAACACACTGTAATATTAGGCAGTTGTTAACTCTAACATCTTCCATGTGCTGTTTTTTGAGAAAGCTAGTTCCTTTAAGCCTTTGATTAAAATAATAATATGGAGCCTTGCTTCAGCCTTGGTATTGTCTCGTCAACCATAAAAACACAGAAAGAAGAAAGAGTAATACAATATGCTGGGCTGTCCTCAAAAACAAAGGAAAAAATAAGCATACGATATACTGTTGAAACACTTGCAGATGGATGGAAAACTCACCAGAATCGTCCTGCACTCGTCCGCCATTGGATGGAAGTCATCACTACCCTGGGCCAGCACATACATCTGGGTTGTTAACTGGATGTGCTGTCAGAAGAATTTAAGCATGAAAATAAATCATCAGTGTGAAACACTACGCTCCTGCAAGCACACATGTGCAGTCACACACACACACATGCACAAGCGCGCGTGCACACACACACACATACGTGCGCACGCACACAAACTCACTAGATTGCCCTTGTTTTATTATACTCGCTCCCAAATTCATCTACCAAACAATAGACACCCACTCCCAAATCATGTTTTCAGGAAACAAAATCTAGAACTCAACATCATTTTCAGGAGCCAACACATCCCCAAATTCCGAGGAATTGCTCCGGTCACCAGACTCAAAGAAAAAAAATCAAGGTGCAAAAAACTTCACAGGTATATATGCAAATGTAATTTTTTCATCCATGACAATAAAACTTTTAAATACAATTTCTCTTAGGATTCTTTCTTGAACATCTGAAAACTTTTGTACAACAAAACCAGGGGTGACTTTGAAGTTCTGGTTCAAAAAGCTCCATCATCACACTTTGGCAAAACTCAAAAACACTGTGTTTATGTGTTTGTAGAATGTTTTTGCATGGATGACAAATCTAGAACTTTCTGAAGTAATCCATATTTCTAAAACGCTTCTAAAGTTTCAAGCTTTTCCGTAACAAAATAATACAGGACAGCATGTCTGGACAACAACCCACCCCCAACCCATGTTCACCCACAACAATGCAGCACAACCAACCACAGTAACAACGATGCTAAAAGCTCCCTACCTTTCTCATCTGCTCTTCAATCTGTCGGACCTGTTGGTCCAAAATCATGGGAGCCACTGGTTCTGGTTCTGTTGATGCCACGCTCTCTGTCCTTGCTTCCTTCCCATGAGACTTTGGCCTGCGTGGCTGTTGGGATGACTGTGGGCCGTCACTGAAACAGTTTTTCAGTTGACTTACGTTTCCCATGAGAAGATAACTGGGAGGGGAAGTGGGGAAGGGAGGGGGAGACAAATTTTCTAACCCAAGGTAAGACTGCCACCATCAGAATGATTCAAGGGCAGAAACAGATGTGGAGTCAGCCATTTCAACATTTCACCAATTGCTGGGGAGCAAAGTCACATGATTCAGGGCAGGAACGGAAGTGGAGTAAAACATTTCAACATTCCACTAATTGCTGGGGATCAAAGTCACAAGACAGTGTCCAAGAAAAAAACCCACAACTTCTGATGAGTAAGGGTTTGTCTGCTTCCTAGTCGAGCACCTCGTTGCTATGCCAACCTGACTCACAAAATTAACTCACCCTGCCTCTGTGCTGGGGGCGGGTTTCTTGGCGAGGAGTGCAGCATTTTCATGCGCAGAGGCCAAGTTGGTGCGCAGGCCGATCATGGAGTAGTCGTCTTCGTTGAACAGGTCCTCCAGTTCCTCCATCAGTGAGTTCAACTCCTTTCCTGTGGAGAAAGGGTGCCACAGTTACAGCTGTGTCTACATCTTGGGACAGTCTGTCATCCAATGCAAAGACACGAGAGAAAAAACATGAAAGGTCCATTTCAGTGAAAATTTTAACAAGCAACAGCTCTACAACCTCCATTTTCGTACAGATCTTAAATCTGTGTATCTTTCTTTTTTCCTTGAAAAAACAAACAAAACAAAAAACTGGACATTCTGGACAGCAATTTAAAAAAACAGATTTAAGTTCAAGATGGCATCTAAGTGCCTCAAAAAGCTGACATCCTTCTACACCTCATTTCTCATTGATCACTTTTATATACAGCACTATTCTAGCCCTGATATAACCCTATGTGGCTGACTGGGCTCAAAGCACCAACTAACTAGCGCTATTCTCTGCTCTTGGGCAGACTCACAGCGCTCATGTTGCATGTGATTCTGATTGAATGACTGTCGCCTTTTTATAGCAAGTTTTTTAATATCCACCAAGGTGGTGTACTGACAGTGCTTTTTGGTTGTTACATGGCTGCTAAAGTCACTCAGCACTGGCTCTGTCATACAATTTGTCGACGCTCTACATTCATTAAAGCAGAGTTAATGTTACACTTTAACGCAGCAGCAGCATTTAAAATCTAAACAAAACTTCAAGCAGCTGACCGGGAAGAGCAGAGATGCAAAAGAGAAACAAAAACGGCAAGCAGAGAACAAAATCTGAAATGCATACGCGTGACACGGAACGGTCCATCAAATCGGACCTCCTCCGCTTCAATTTCTTCCGTCTCGGCCTCAGCAATGTAGTTGAATTCTGGGTCGTCCTCCTCCCCCACCTCCATGGACTCATTGGGGGTGTCTGTGGCTGCAAAAAAAAAATACACCAAAAATCCCCATAAAAACACTCCATCAAAATGGCAGATCAGTGAAAATGTATCTTTGAAAATACCAAGCCAGCTCATCTTCTCACGTGTTTCATAGCCAAAAATGCTAGTTTCACATAAGGATTTGTAACAGATTTTTTTCCTTCAAAAAAAACTCCCAACCATTTCCCAGTCTTACAGACCATTTTCCCGGACCAAGTTACTGCTCATAGCTGATGGGAAATATCAACAGTGCATGCACAATATATTTCTTGCTGCTTGTCGCAGATGATACACACAGCTAAACCAGGTCCAGGAGGGGTTTTGAACGAAATTAACATGTATTCTGCTTTTTGGCCTCCCAAATAAGGTAATTTTACAGGTAATTCCCTCCTTTGCCAGTTATCTATTGACCGCTACCACGAAGCTGGCCAGGCAGGCTGTTCTCCCCAACTTTCCAGATCTGGAAAAAGGCACCTCAGTGTTCCCATACTTTCCCAAAGTCTAAAGGCCCTGTGAATCCTGCAACATTCCTTCACTGGTCTGTTCTGCAATGTTTCGTATGTACTCCAAATAGGAGTTGTCTATTGACTATTACCATCAAATTTCCAGACTTTCAAAGACCGTGGCCAAACAAGCAATTCTTCCCAACTTTCCAGATCTGGAAAAAGGCACCTCAGTGTTCAGTCTTTTCACATGCTGTCCCAAATTCTAAAAACCCTGCAACATTCCTTCATGAATCTGTTTTGCAATGTTTAGTATGTACTCCAAATAGGAGTTGTTTATTGACTATTACTACCAAATTCCCAAACTTTCAAAGGCAGGCAATTCTCCCAAACTTTCCAGATCTTGAAAAAGGCACCTTCAGTGTTCCCATACCTTCCCAACTTTTTAAAGACCCGGCACACCCGGCGACATCCCCTCACCAGTCTGTTCTGCAATGTTTTATATGGACCCCAAAAGCGAGTTGTCATTTGGGTGCGTGGGCATAATAACCAATGGCTACCTCCTGATTTGTGCAGGCTCATCAAAAAGTCCTGCCAGTCGCTGTCATCGCACATGGTGTCGTACATGTCGGCCGTGATGTCCGGCGCCACAAAAGCCTCTTCAATGTCGTACAGTGAGGTCGTCGTCAGCGGCAGCTTGGAGCGTGTGCGCCGAGCAATCCCATCCTCCTCCTTCTGCACATCATCAGTCTGACCAGTCTCATCATCCACCAGATGAACGCAATGAACGATAAGATGCCTGTCATCATCAGTCTGACCAGTCCGTCATCCACCAGATGAACGCAATGAACAGTCAGATGCCTCACCTCATCTGTTTGAGGGGTCTCATCATCCACCAGATGAATGCAATGAAAGGTCAGATGCCTGACATCAGTCTAACCAGTCCATCATCAACCACATGAATACAGTGAAGGATTAGATGCCTGTCATCATAGTCTGACCAGTTTCGCCATCCACCAGATGAACACAATAAATAGATGCCTGTCATCAGGCTGACCAGTCCATCCACCAGATGAACGCAATGAATGATCAGATGCCCATCTCAGTCTGACCAGTTTTATCATCCACCAGATGAATGCAATGAAGGATCAGATGCCTATAATCAGCGGTCTGACCAGTCTGTCATCCACTAGATGAATGCAATGAATGGTCAGATGTCTGACATCATCATTTTGACCAGTCTCATCATCTACCAGATGAACGCAATGAACAGTCAGATGCCTGACATCATCAGTCTGACTGGTTTTGTCATCTACCAGATGAACACAATGCACTATCAGACGCCTGACATCATCAGTCTGACTGGTTTTGTCATCCACCAGATGAACACAATGAACTATCAGATGCCTGACATCATCAGTCTGATTGGTTTTGTCATCCACCAGATGGATTAGATGCTTGGCATCATCATGCTCATGACCCGATGCATACCACAAGACTGTAATACAATGCAAAGAACATATTAGAACTGACAGTCATTGTGCAGCAAAGAGTTTTCAAGCGATGCCCTTCCTCTCTCCATGCACATATGCACACAGGAACACTTTGAAAAGATGTGCTATACACATCAATAAAAGCAATTCTTATTTCAAATGCAAAGATTTATATACACAAGCCTGTGCATACCTTTTTTGCCTGATAAAAATTCAGGAAATAAACAGAATACAGTCTGCATAATCCCATGCTCACACATACATATGCAATTTTGCGCCTGCACACGTACATACTCTCTCTTCTTGTTCCCCCCTCTGTCTCATACACACACACACTCCCCTCTGATCCCATCTCACATACACACACACACACACACAACCTTCTCTCTCTCCCTGTCTCACACACACACACACACAAATTAATATAAACACACATACACACAAAACAGCAAACACTTATATACACACACACACACACACAAAACAGCAAACATTTTCTAGGTCCATCTGAGCAGAAATGAGAGAAGAGACGAGGCACACACCTCCTCAGCACTTTTCTCCGGTGACAGGAACACCAGACGCTGCTTGGTGCTGTGGGCAGAGGGAGGGGGCGCCAGCGGAGGTCCCATCGGACTCGCCACACTCTGAAATTATCCATTGTCTTTCAGTCAACCTCACTATAATGCAAACACTGGGCTCCGAAGCTGAGGCTGCACAGACAGCAAACAAATGTACGACATGGAACGATCACGAGCAGAGGGCACATGTACTCTAAACTGTGTATAAGTTACGATGACACCCCAGCACAGATGTAGATCTGCACTTTAAGATCTCATCAAATAAGTCCAAAGCTAATTTTTTTGTTTTATTAAAAAAACACATTTAAAACAGGGACATACCTATATGATGTGTATATCCCTAATTTATTTTACAGATGCATAAATAAATATCAACAGTAATCCACAAAACCATTTCAGATTCATATAACTTATAAGTTCTGGGACAGGCTTTTTGTTGTTGTGATTATTTTCACTTCACTTCTTCTCTCCCCCCCCCCCCCCCCCCCCAAATTAAAACACACACAAGGTCCTCGGCAGCTGCAACCATTCTCTTTCCTTCATGACCGACATCAAAATTTGCACAACTTCATCACCCTCAAAAAAAAAAAATCATCTAAAAAATAAGAATGACTGTTAGCTAGTTCTAAAACAAGATCCAAACCCGTAAAAGGTTCAAAAGAATGCTATTTATCAGGACAAAAACAATCTGCAAATTTTCAGGGTAATCCCCTTTGTCAAGCTACAAAACGATACTTAAACAACAGTTAAACAGTGAAAAATGATGATTTTTTTTATAGATGAGAAGCGAAAGAACTTGTGTTTTGGTTGAGCTATGTTGTTTTTATCTTTACATATAAAAACAGATTGTATTTTTGTCCTAATAAATAGTGTTCTTTTATGTGTTTAGATTTCATCACCCTCACCTCAGACTGTGCAGCTGTCTTGCTCAGCGACCCTGACGTGGAGGCAACGGGTGTTGTTGGCGCTGGGGTGGGTGTGCGCCTGCCAGTGGGGGTGGCTGGCGCAGGCAGACAGGGGGTGGTTGGAGTCCTGGGAGTGGGGGAACCGAAGGGGAACGGAGAACCCACATCGCTGACTTGGGAGGATATGATGCTGTCTTCATCGCTCTCTGCTTCCTGCGCATCATCAGATGAAGTTCATCAATAAGAGATGGCGACAGTCTCACAAAGAACAGTACAGAAAATATAATGCATCAATTCTGAACCATAGCTAGACATCTGAAAAACCCACATCGCTGACTTGGTTGGATATGATGCTGTCTTCGTTGCTCTCTGCTTCCTGCGCATCATCAGATGAAGTTCATCAATAAGAGATGGCGACAGTCTCACAAGGAACAGTACAGAAAATGTAATGCATCAATTCTGAACCATAGCTAGGCATCCGAAAAACCCACATCGCTGACTTGGGAGGATATGATGCTGTCTTCGTCACTTTCTGCCTCCTGTGCATCATCAGACTAAGTTCACCAATCAGAGATGATAACAGCCCAACAATGAACAGTACAGAGAATATAATGCATCAATTCTGAAGCACAGCTAGGCATCCGGAAAAAGTCTTTTTTCCAAGGGCAGCCTGGGCCATGGTTACATCTTTTTTTATTACGCACATAGCCACTCATATAATAATAATAATAGATAACTTTTGTATAGCGCTATTCTCTGATGTACGCAAACTCACTGCACTTTACAACACCCAAGCTTAGCCCCTTCCCTCTCTTCTTTCTCTTTGAAATCGCCTGTTTTACATGTTGTGTTCCTTACACCATGCTCTTTTCATATAAAATATACACATCAACCTCTTGCTCACATTCCTTCTAGTCAAAACATAACCACCGAAAGATATGTGATTTCTTTCATGGTTTGTTCGTAGATCAAATGTTGCTTGAAAAAGGGGTCTACCCCCAAACTGTACACTCTGCTTTGCGTTGTCCATCAAGACAGACATGCTTTTTGACTGTTTGTGTGTTTAGATCTACACATTGTCATTATGGTGATGACTACCGTTTCAACTCACATTTACACGACCTCACAGCTAGACGTCTAAATATTTTCATTACAGTGGTCACTATCATGTCCCATATCAATACAATTATCGTTGTTGATGTATTGTGTCAATCACTGAACAAATCATTACCATTATTGCAACATTAAGATAAACAAATCAGAAACAAAAATTGACAGAATAAGCAACACCCTCCCCCCCACCCCCCCCAAAAAAAAAGAGAAAAAAAGAAAGAAAGAAAAAAGGCAGAAGAAAACGAGGCGAATCAACTCACACAACCACTGAACAAATCATTATCATTACTGCAACAGTAAGATAAACAAATCAGAAACAAAACTTGAAAGAATAAGCAATAACACATTCTTCAAAAAATACCCAAAAAATTAAAAGAGAAAAAGACCAATCAACTCACAGTCTCCAAGACAAAACACACACACACAAAAACACAATAGCAACACATTATTTAAACACATTTGTGTCATTAAATCCCCCCCCCATAAACAGACTACAATCAAGTTACCTCCACATCCCTGCTAGGCTCGTACTCATCATCTTCCTCATCCTCCTCATCAGTGAACTCCACGTCCAAGATGCTGGGGCCAGCCTGGGCGGGCTGACCAAGCTTGACCGGTGACACAGGCCAGAGCTTGGGATCCTGACCACAAAGAGATTCCAGGCATTTAACCTGCCATACCTCTCAGTCCCAGTCGGAATGATGCAGAGAGCATTGCATGGGTTAATGGCAATGATGCACAGTAGGCGTCAGATTTGCCACATCATAAATGTTTGTACAGTAGATGAGGCCGAGTGTTATGAATGTGTTATTTGTGTGGTTGAACTATGTGGTGTGGTGTGTGTGTGCCTATGTGCATGTATGCATATATGCGCATGTATGCCTGTGGGTGCATGGTGTCGGTGTGTGTGTACATGTGTCTGTATGACTATGAGTGCATGCGCGCGCGTGTGCGTGCGTATGTGCATGCATGCATGTGCATGGTGTGTGTGGATGTCCATGTGTAAGTGCACCCGTATATGTGTGTGTGTGTGTGCGCATGTTAGTATCCATGTGCACACATGTGCATTTGTGTGAGTGCGCTCGTGTGTGTGTTTATGTGTATGTGCACGCGTTCATGTGCTCACGTGTTGCACCTTTGCATGTATGCAGATCAACCAACAATCACCTCTCCACTAAATATCAGCGCCACCCTACCTTTCCTTTCTCAAGAACTTCCTTCATCTTGGATCGGGTCAGCTTGGGTTCGTAGACAATCCCTCCATGGGACGTGTCTTCTTCAGCAGCTTTCAGTGTTGTCCTCAGCATCTCTTTCACCAGGTCATGGGTCACCAGTGACTGTACAGCCAATCAAAAAACAAAGACACATCAGTCCTATAATTATAAAGCATAAGCTGCAATTAGTGTAAGACGGTGCAGAACAGTATTCTGATCCTCTACGAGTCTAACTCCTAGATCTATGTTCATAGAATTTCTGCTAATTCCTCTAATAAAGTAACACTGACAGTATCACTAGAGCTCTTGATTCTGTATATTTTTGTTAGACCCTACTGTTTTCGTATTGTGCACTTCAGGTTCATGCTAGGTGTGACTGTGTTTTACAAAAACTCTTTTACATTACACACTACTAACATCACTAACATTGTAACAATAAACAAGTCTTGACAAATGATTTTCGTTTTGTTTTGTGCAACGAAACTGAATGAAGCACATTCTTCTTTCGGTTAAAGATCAGAAACATTAATCAGTCCACCATAGGTCCATGTATCAGCATGTTGTTGAACTCAAGGGGGCAGGATCACACCAAGAAAAATTGATGCATTAGTTCTAAAGACTTTGAAGGTCTTTGTTAGCCATTACTGCTACGGCCTCTAGCCAGTGTCAGGCCGGAGGTTAAAGCAAAATATTTGTTGCCCATGTTATATATAATACAGACATTATAGTCTTTGTGACTAGTTGTCATAACAAATTTCACCACTGAAAATTGAAATCTCCAAAGTCTGAGAATACAGCTGCTGAGTGGCAGGTAACACTGCACCTGTGCAGAACATCAACGGTGTGGGGAAATGGTTGCATACCCTATCTTCTCACCCAACACTAAGTGAACCCTCCTTGGTTAATGTTTTAACCAATGCCAACCAGACCATGACAGTATCACTAAGTATGAACTTGCTCAGATTACTAACTTTGAAGTCTTACTCCTAGTCTTACATTGTTAGTAAAGATTTCAGTGTTACTAGTTAAAACCATCTTTCCACTGCTGAGATCTTGGAGATTTTGAAATCTACTCACCTTGTTTCTCCTGCCTCACAGGACTTACAACATGCTTGGGTGTAGAGAGAAAGGCAATTCTCACTCACAGTCAGTCACAGACCTCATGTAACAGTATCACAGCAAGCCACACCCCCCTCACTGGATCTCTCTTCTCACTCTCACAGTACCTACCGCATCCCTCCTCTCATTCCCTCCCTTCCTCCATCATCTTTGCCTAGTGCAACTAGCTTGAGGCTGCTTTAGTGTCTACACAGAGTTAAACTGTACTATAAATTGTACAAGTGGACATTGACACTGACCATGAAGATGGCATCGTTTCGTTCAATAACAGAATGCTTTCCGAGCAGTTCTATGAATATGATCTCAAGACTTTAACAAAATCAACCAACCCCCTTTTGTTTGGCTATGAGAATGAGCACTGCCTTAAGACAATGAGTTACTGAACGTACCCGCAGGATCTTTTTCACAAGGGAAGGTGACAGATTGTTTTTGGCACAACCACTGGCAATGGTCTTCTCCAGCTGGTGTTTCATGGGAATCTGGTGTTCTTCTATCTCTTCAGCATCTTCATCAACATTGATGAGCAGTCGTCCATCGGATGTGACACTGTCCTGCCCCAACAGTTCATCAGCACTGAACCCTCGGCCTTGCAGCCGTCGCCTGACTTCCAACATCTCTGTCTCTGTTGCTGACTCCCACTCGGAATCTTCATCTCCTGCTTGTGTTTGCCTGAAAATGAACAGAAGCTGCTTGACCATTGATACTTTTAAATAAAACAGATTGGGGGGGTGGGGGTGGGGGTGGGGGGTGGGGGGGAGAGGCATATAAAACTTCTCAAGTGTCATCCACTTTGAGCCATGACAAGGTTATGAAACTAAATACTGTACACTAGGGCAACCGCAAATGTACTGACTGCAACTAGTGTAACTAAAATAAGCGATCATGATGTGAAAGTAGGAATGTGCTGTGTTCAAATTTCAAGGGTTTTGTTGTTGTTGTTCTTACATATTATTAAACAAGGACAAGCACTACCATTAGCATAGTCATTATACTGTACTTACTGGCGTTTACCGGTAGCTGAGCTGCTTCTGTTCAATGATCTGTTTTTGGCTTTCCGCCGTGACCTTGTCCTCCTCAACTGTTTACTCTTTCTTCCGCGACTCCTGCCCTTTCTCCGTGACACTGACAGCACTTTCTTTATTTTAGCAACTGGCGTTGAAGAACTGACTTTGTTCATGGTGGCTGTAATTGCACATTCCTTTCTGCTCGGACTCACAAAACCTCCTGGACCGTCACTGTCTTCATCCGTGTGTATCGAAATGTCATCATCATCGCTGTCATTCACGTCTGTTTTTTCCGAGTCAGTTCGAACAGCAGTTGAAAGAACACTGCTGGTGGATGGCTTTGATGGTGAAGTTTCATTGCACATCCGCATTTTTAGCTGTTTGTCACGTTGATGGGGAGCTGGCTCTTTCGATCTTACACAGGATCTTAACTTGTGACACAGTTTACAGTCTTTGTGTTTAGAACGTCGAACCCTTTTTCTTCTTCGTCGGTCGGCAGCTTTTTGCGGCGAAGCATTTTCCGTAGTTTGACGCTCATTGCTTGCATCACCACCACTGTGACGAACAGTCTTTCTCTCCTTCGATCTAGATTTAGTAACTGAATTGCTTCGGTTGTCATCCATAGTTACTTTCGTTGTTCTGTCAACCTCTTACAGTCTTACTTAGCAAAAACAAATCAAGCAAATTGATACAGTGATAACACCAGAAAGCAAAGAGAACTGCAGTATCGTGTGTTTGGCAAGGCTGGTAGAAAGCTGCATAAAACATCTCTTTGCTTGCCTTTTGCCAAACTACTAGACCTCAGGGTTGTATAATAACTGTTTCAGAGTTTGTAAATAATATTCCTGGCGGGACTACGCCGCCATCTTCAAAATACCAAATGGTTTAATTTAACACATTTGTTTACAAGTCAGACTGTTTGGGGATTTGTAATTTTGAGAATACTGAACTGTTTGACGCACAGGAGAACAAGACATAAAGATCACTTTTGTCTGCAAGTTTTATCGATGGTCCATGAAATATTCATGTTGTTTTATTTCAGGTGGTGCTATCCCAGACGGTGCGGAACATGTTTTGCAGTGTGTGTGTGTGTGTGTGTGTGTGTGTGTGTGTGTGTGTGTGTGTGTGTGTGTGTGTGTGTGTGTGTGTGTGTGTGTGTGTGTGTGTGTGTGTGTGTCAGTGTGTGTGTGTTTCACTGTGTGTCAGTGTGTGTGTGTGTGTGTGTGTGTGTGTGTGTGTGTGTGTGTGTGTGTGTGTGTGTGTGTGTGTGTGTGTGAGTCACTGTGTGTGTCATGCCGTGCCGGCGCACGCGTGCGCATGTGTGCGTCTGTGTCAGTGATGCAAGTGTATGTCAGTGTATGCAGTGCGTGCGCGAGCCGGCGCGCACACACTGACACACTACTCACACACACACACACACGCGCGCGCGCGCGCGCGCGTGCACACACATAAGAGCACGTGCACCAAACCAGTCTCCCATCGCCCACTCACGGCAAATACGCATTACAAATTACACCTAAATGCCGCTGAGAGAAAAAATCCAAAATGAATGAGGATGTACCTCTGGCGGAGTTTATGTACCTTGTATTTACTCGCATGCCGGGTGAGAGTTACCGTAAGCGATCAGGTCTTTGTTGTTGTGTTTGTGTGACGTCTTTCGAGCGCTAATTAACTCCTTGTATGTTGAACAATTCCAAAGAAATGAGACCTTTTTTCTTCTTCTTCTACCGTGACTTTTTTTAAAGGAATAATCCGGTCGCTCATACATGTTTGTTTGTTAGCATTCCTCAGCTAAAACCCTGAGGTTCACACAACGTTTGTTGAGAAGGTAGCGTGTGCAGCCGTTTCCTGCGGTGTCTGTTATCACATACATGTGCAGTGTCACAGTTGCCCGCCATTCCAGCAGCTGTACTCCGACTTTCGGTATTTCATTAATGGAGTTTTTCATGTCATGAAAATTACTGTATATAATTATTGTGTTGCTTTTAGCCCCAGTTGACGTTCAGGGACCGTATGTATGACGAGTAAATAAAGTTAAAGGCGGCCTCTTCCACCATACCTGTCTTCTTCTCTCTGCACATATCAACCATCGTGCTCCCTTCGTTCCGCTTCGACAGAAAGACTGCTCAAAATTCCAAAAACAAACTTGAAAACCGGCTTCGGTGAACGTTCTTTTGGTTACATTGCTCCGACTGTCTGGAACTCGCTGCCGGCCGACCTGAGAGGTTCTCCCTCCCTCCCAACTCAGTTTCAAAGCTAACCTAAAAACGCATCTCTTTCTCCAAGCCTTCTGATTGATTTGTAGATGCCAACCGTTACCTGTTTCATATCAGTTCACGTGTGTGTGTGTGTGTGTGTGTGTGTGTGTGTGTGTGTGTGTGTGTGTGTGGTGTGTGTGTGTGTGTGTGTGTGTGTGTGTGTGTGTGTGTGTGTGTGTGTGTGTGTGTGTGTGTGTGTGTGTGTGTGTGTGTGTGTGTGTGTGTGTGTGTGTGTGTGTGTGTGTGTGTGTGTGTGTGTGTGTGTGTGTGTGTGTGTGTGTGTGTGTGTGTGTGTGTGTGTGTGTGTGTGTGTGTGTGTGTGTGTGTGTGTGTGTGTGTGTGGTGTGTGTGTGTGAGTGAGTGTGTGGTGTGTGTGTGTGTGTGTGTGTGTGTGTGTGTGTGTGTGTGTGTGTGTTGTGTGTGTGTGTATGTGTGTGTGTGTGTGTGTGTGTGTGTGTGAGTTGGGGGCGGGCGGTGGGGACTGGGAGGGATGGAATTAAGGGTAGATAGTAATATAATGATTCATTTTCTTCATCTGCTTCTCATATGGCACATGTACTTTTTTGTGTGTATATTATACATTGTTAGTTGTCATAATTATATGTATTATGTTTGTGAAACTTAGAAAATGTTGGAGAATGTTGTAAGGCCATGTTGTGTACACCAGAGCGGAATAGCGCTATACAAACGTTATCTATTATTATTATTATTATTATTCGGCTATGCCATCAGCCATTCCCTCAGTTCCGGCCGGCCGATCAGTGTGGGATTTTCAGTTTTTCTAATATCAGTTTCCAGTATCACTTATGTGAAGAGACTTTAATTAAAAAGGAGGAAGAAAACAAGTGTGTTTTCCCCCAAGTTTTTCCTCCTCCAGTTATACGCGCCCACCGTCGCGAGCGCGCGTGTGTCGAGTGTGTGAGTGTGTGTGTGAGTGTATGCCAGTGTGTGTGTGCGTGCGTGTGTGTGTGTGTGTATGTGTGTGTGACGTGTGTGTGTGATTTTATTCAGCAACAGTTGTAACTGTTCCATTTTGAGTTTAGTGTGCGTTATTATTAGGTTTATTCTGCTTGTCATAACTGCAAGCTCCATTTTAACTCAGAGCTTCTTCTTTTTTTATGCTCCACTTTTTATGCACATACTACAAAATTAAGTTTGTATGTGACTGTGATTAGCTGTGATGTAGGGGTGGCTCGTTTTAGTGTGCATGGTTCATACTACTTGTCGAATGTGCAGGTTACTCATGTCAACGACCTGCCGCCTGTGTCGGCAGTGCAGAATCAACAATCAAGGGAGTTAACTGGCGCCCGAAAACGTCACACAAACACTGACAACAAAGACCCGAGTCGCCTACGCCGCCGTAAATCTCACCTGGCATGCAAGTAAATACCGGCCGCACTGTACAACTGCGGACGTGTACTGACGCATAAACTGTTCACCAGAACCTCAGCCGGCCTTTGCCTTTTGTGACCTTCTACTTCTTCTCAGTCCGTGTAGTCCCCAAATTCAGCAGTGATTTTGAAGACTCTGACGCATGCAGGGTTGTTTTGTTATTTCTTTTATCCGCCACCGACCTCCGACATGGGCTACAGTAAGGATCTCATTAACGTGCGTGTGTGATATTTGCGCACTGCATAGTCTCATCCCGCGCCGAAGGACTTCAGTGTAGAGTCAGTCTGCACATTATTTGACCGACTCCGCCGGATCGGAAATCTCAGGCCTGGCGGGTGGAAAACCTAGCACATACTAGAGGCGGCCACCCATTCATTGGTCTGTGTGTGTCAGCCTGGTGTGTGTGTGTGTGTGTGTGTGTGTGACTACCCGCAGTAGTGTGTGCGTGTGTGAGCCTGTGTGAATGTCAATCAACAAAAACAAACAAAACAAAACAAACACACGCGCATGTATGTCATAATTACTCCACCAAAAATATCACCTCTGACAGCGGCGACACAAAATGCTACCGGTCGCCACAATGGAGCACTATTGTTGAATAGTTTCATCCTGTCAAACATACAATAGTAGTGTGTCGGCAAGATTAAGCCGGCAAATAAACTACACCCAAAGAAACTTCAACTTGGCTTTTCACACGCCTTTCCCATACCGGCCCACTCTCCGCACATTCTTCAGTTGTTTTTGACCAACGTATTAGAAAAATCCTTGTGCTGGGTTTCCATTTACGGACACTTGAAACGTACACATTGAGTATTTACTATTATTTTGTTTTCGTTACTGGAGCAGAAACTGGGTACTGATATTAGTTAGGATGGAAATACTGGGAGAAGAGGAAGGTTTTCAGTTTGGCTTTAAAAGATGACAGGGTTGAGCAGTGTCTAAGGTCTTGTGGGAGTGAATTCCAAATGTGGGGTCCAAAGCAAGAGAAGGTGCGAAAGCCATGAGTCTTGCGTTTGTAATGTTGGATTTCCAGCATGCGGGAGTCAGAAGAAGAGCGTACGAGACGGAGTGTAGACATGCAGCAGTTCAGAGGTAAGCAGGACCAGAACCACTTACAGCACTGAAACACATACACGCAACTTTATACTTAATACGTTCTGAAATAGGAAGCCAGTGCAGTTTTTCCAGGAGAGGTGTTGAGTGGTGTTGACATGGTGTCAAGAGAACAAGTCTTGCAGCAAAGTTCTGAATTTTCTGGAGAGGTTGGATGACAGAATTAGGTGTACCCATGAGGAGACAGTTGCAGTAGTCAAGCCGTGAGAAGATATAGGTAGTAACAAGTCTTGGTTGCGTCTTCAGTGAGAAACTTGCGGCGGATTGACCTAATGCGTTTCAGCTCGAAATAAGCAGTTTGGCAGATTTTTATGACGTGCTTCTTCACGGACAGTTTTGAGTCAAGAATGAATCCAAGGTTCCTGGCAGAATCATAGA
>JABMCL010002742.1:0-5000 GCA_018857735.1 Alviniconcha marisindica
GGTGGGAGAGGGGGGGGGGGGGGGGGAAAGGGGTGGGGGGGGGGGGAGGGGGGGGGGGGGATTTGGTGGGGGGGTTGGGTAGGGACGTTTCAAGGCTAGGGAATGGTTAAACACCGCGCTGGCCGAAAGCCAAACATGTGCGGAATTACTCCCCACCCCAAGAAAAGGGGGGGGGGGGGGAAAAGGTTCGGCAACACCGTGTGGTCTGTCTTTTCGGCATCACGGACTTGCCCGCCTCCTCCACAGTGTCCGTGTTTGTCAGAAAGAACAAACCCCCACACCAGCCCCCCCCCCCCCCAAAACCCCCCAAAAAAAAGCAAAAAAAACAAAAAAAAAAACGTTTTGGCAAAATGTTTTTAAAATTTTCCATTTTCCCCACATTTTCATACTTTTTAACAAAAATAAAAAAAGAGAGAGAAAAGAGAGAGAGAGAGAGAGGGGAGAGAGAATGTACCCGTTTTTCTTTTGGGGGGCGCCTTTGCCCCTTGCCCTTTTTCCTTTTCTTTTCTCTCTCAAATATTAAATAATTTCGGTCTCTCTGCTTCTCTGTGTTTGTCTCTTAAAGTATTCAATATTCTCCCCTTCTCGGAAAACCAACAAACCCCCCCCCCCCCCCCCACACACACACACACCCCAAAAAAAAAAAATGCATATCGACCAGATTCTTGTGCATCGGAGCAAGCGGCTCGCTCGTCAAGCCGGGATATTCATAGCATGCAAATGAGTTATGCAAATGAGCCGGGCAATGACAGAAGTTGGTATCATTAGTGGTCCGAGCACATTCATAAAAACAACCCTTCCGTCCCAGGACGGCATTTGCGTTTGTTGTGGGGGTAGCTCATCTCCCTTTGCATCCACACCGGAACCGGAACCCGCGCCCCGAGGGAGCCGGGAGGGGAAATATTACGTGGCCAAGGGCACCCCCTGGATGGGGTTCCATTTCCGGCATGACCGGCAGGTTTTCATCTCCGATAAGTAATACTACACTCCGCCTCGCATGCCGAGTGAGAAGTATCGTCGGCGACTCGGGTCTTTGTGGCTGGGATCGCGTGACGTCTTTACAGAACTAATGAACTGCCTTGCTTGCTGATCACCAGGTTTTTCTTCTTCGTTTTCATTTGAAGTTTTTTTTTTTTCTTTCACACAAGCGATATTAGCTGATCTCTCATAATTATATGCCGGGTTTCGGAATGGATGTCAAGATTTTTCTCAAACTTACCGGCTTTAGGAATGGCTGTCAAGGTTTTCTCGCGCTGTAAGATGTCACCTCTTATAATTTTATGCCGGGTTTCGGAATGGATGTCAAGAGTTTTCTAAAACCTACCGGTTTCAGGAATGGCTGTCAAAGTTTTCTAAAACTGTATGATGTCATCTCTTATAAATTTTATGCCGGGTTTCGGAATGGATGTCAAGAGTTTTCTAAAACTGTATGATGTAAACCTACCGGTTTTAGGAATGGCTGTCAAAGTTTTCTAAAACTGTATGATGTCATCTCTTATAATTTTATGCCGGGTTTCGGAATGGATGTCAAGAGTTTTCTAAAACTGTATGATGTCATCTCTTAAAAATTTTATGCCGGGTTTCGGAATGCATGTCAAGATTTTTCTAAAACTGCAAGATGTCGTGTGTCATAATTTTATGTATACCTGTCTTCACAATGGCTGTCAGGGTTTTCTGCGGGTTCTCAGATTATCCAAGCCGGCTGTGGTAGAGGCAGGTCATAATTCTTCATTTATAAATGCAATTGCTGTGCTAGACCTACAGTGTATGGATCGAAGGGGAGGCGGTCATTGGACATTTATCACGTACGGAATTCTTGGCAGAGGGCGTCAGAGGTTCTTGCCTTGCGGCACTTTGGGCTCACAAGAAGAGAAGAAGTTGTCAGAGGTTTTCTCGGCTGTCGTGACAAAGCTTAGTCATTCTCCACCCGTTGTGTCACAACACACACACACACACACACACACACACACACACACACACACACACACACACACACCACACGCACGCGCGCACACACACACACACACGCGAGCGCGAGCGCAAACACACACACACACACTCACACAAACCCATAGAGACGAACAGTGAAACACGCAACAAAAACAGACACTTGCATGAGTGTGTAGAAGTCCTGCGGCTTCTGTAATTTCATACAGGAACAGCGACCCGACGGAATAATACCAACATGGTGATATAATAGTAACTATACTACACAACGATGAAGACCAGCGCCCGTTTGTGCGCGGGGGTTGGTGGTGGTGGTGGTGTGTGTGTGTGTGTGGGGGGGTGTGGGGTGTGTGTGTGTGTGTGTGTGTGTGTGTGTGAAATCCATGTGCCCATCACACAATAAATTAAACGCTTGAAAAGAGAGAGGGGAGGGGAGAGGGGAAAGGGAGAGAGAAAAGAGAGAGAGAGAGAGGATTTAACACGTCTGCACACAAATAAAACTATCACGGTCCAATGTCAAGCACTGGGAGCCATCCATCTCTGGTTGCTAAGCAACGATTGCCACGCCCCCGATTGCCAATACAGTAGGGGGAGATAACTGGAGCAAACAATCATTCCTCAGCACAGGCTTTTTCGTGCCACAAAGGCCACACAGCCAAGGCTACCGTCTCCCGTACCCACCCACCCCTCCACGCAACCCCATTTCTCCCAGTCCCTGGTCTATTGATTTTTCTCGAACAGGTTCCATAAAACCAGCCCTAGCAAGCAGCGTTATTCCGTAAGCGTCTCCGGGGCTGATTTCACCGTCACAAAGTCCGTCTGCTATTGAGCTGATCTTCTGGACACAGGCGCTGGAGCTGAGAACGAGGCCTGACCATCTCACAAAGTCCGTCTTCTACTGAACTGCTCTTCGGGACACAGGCGCTGTAGCTGACCACGAAGTCTGACCATCTCCTGTCCTGTCTCCACGGTTCTACTAGTTCTAGTTTACGAGGCACGGTTCCCCGCACGATGTGTTCATGCATTGTAACTGGAGTCCGTTGTAAATGTTGGTAGCACCTACCTCACTCCGCTGTAAACACTGATATTACGTGGGTATGAGATCAGCCTTGTTGCTACCCGCGTCAGTTTATGTGTAAACCTTTGTCATTTGGATCCGTTATAAACCACAGGGTGCATTATAAACCTTGATGTCATCAGGGTACTTAATAAACCTTGTAGTCATCAGGGTCCGTTATAAACCTTGATGTCACCAGGGTCCGTTATAACCCTTGGTGTCATCAGGGTCCGTTATAAATCTTGATGTCATCAGGGTCCGTTATAAACCTTGATGTCATCAGGGTCCGTTATAAACCTTGATGTCACCAGGGTCCGTTATAAACCTTGATGTCATCAGGGTCCGTTATAAACCCCAGTGTAATCAAAACGTTCACTAAGCTTTGCCTCAACAGGGCAGACAAACAGCAATGGCTAAAAATTGTCAAATAATTATACATTTCAGTCAAATAATTATACATTTCAGTCAAATAATTATACATTTCACAAATCCCGGCTTAAAGCCAAATAAAACTGTCAAACTCTGGTTATATTTACAGACAGGAAGCAGAAAGCGGCACACACAACAGTTATCACCAAAACAAAAACAAAAACAAAAAGAAGCACGAGACATACCGAAACAAAAACAAAAACAAAACAAAGGGCAAAGCGAATTAATACACTATAACAGCAAGAGGAAAACGCATCCATTACATGCCGAGCGACGCGTCATAATCCATTCTCTGATCCACGAAAGTGACGTCAAACACTCGCCCTCCACGTGGGCTAAACGAGGCGCGAGCGTGCCAGCGATGCGCAGAATGCACAGACCCAGCATAGCCAATCATTTCTGTGTCACAACCACTCTGTTGTGCCTGTGTTGATGAACACTTTCCCATTCTTGGCTTGTAGCTACTTGTGGCAAAGACGGGGGAGACAGCGAAACTGTTAGTTTGACTGGAAAAGGGGCGCGTTTTGTTGGGGGGGGGGGGGGGGGGGGAGAGAGAGAGAGAGAGAGAGAGAGAGAGAGAGAGAGAGAGAGAGGAGGAGGAGGAGGAGGAGTATAGTTATAGTGCAAGAGAGAGAGAGAGAGGAGGAGGAGTATAGTTATAGTGCAAGAGAGAGAGGAGGAGGAGTATATAGTGCAAGAGAGAGAGAGAGGAGGAGGAGTATAGTGCAAGAGAGAGAGAGAGGGGGGAGAGAGAGAGAGGGGGGGGAGAGAGGAGGAGGAGTATCGTTATAGTGTAAGAGAGAGAGAGAGAGAGAGAGAGAGAGAGAGAGAGAGAGAGAGAGAGAGAGAGAGAGAGAGAGAGAGAGAGAGAGATAAGTAGTCGGTTATTTTTACTACGCATCTCTGGTTGTACTCTACAACTTTAAAATATACCTGTATAAAACAACACCAGAACTCTAAAACCCGATAATAAAGATTAAAAGCCCGTTCTTTGTCAAGGAAACTGCAGCCCGACAGGTCGATGGCAAGGTACACACTGTTTTCATTGTTCCGTTCATTATCAACAAACCTGCAGCCATGTCGATCGATAGCACAGCACAATACCGAATACTTTAATTGTCTTCTCCCGGAAGATTGACCTGAACGACAAAAAGAACTCCCCGTTTTCTTCTCTCGCGTACATACGTAAGATCAATACAAAATGCATTTTCAACCCAGGCAGGAACTGTCTGCAGTGGTACACGTCATCGGATTTGCTGTGACGTCTTTTGTCGCATTTAATGTCTCCGCGTGGTTTCGCGTCTATTTACTGCTTTACACTGTGACATTTTATTTTGTTTTCTCTCTCTCTCTCTCTCTCTCTCTCTCTCTCTCTCTCTCTCTCTCTCTCTCTCTGTGATAATGACAATAAAGAGTCGGTAACGATTTATCTGCAGATGATTCATCCCTCCACACCAGAGGAAAGAACATAATTATTACACTTAATGGAGAGAGAGAGAGAGAGAGAGAGAGAAGAGAGAGAGAGAGAGAGAGAGAGAGAGAGAGAGAGAGAGAGAGAAGATCCATC
>JABMCL010002742.1:10000-15000 GCA_018857735.1 Alviniconcha marisindica
TTCTGACCTACTGACCTACTCCAGTTTGTCTCGTTTTTGTTTCCCAAAGAGAGAACCCCTTATAATATAGCATGCAGTCAAAAGGCACAGTTCTGTGTTATTCGTGGACAATAAAGATTCTGTATTCTCTTCCTCATTGATAAATCTCGGTTCGCAGCAGAAGTGGACCTAAATTCCTGCTCGGGCTTTGGGTAGGTTGAAATCGGTTTGACATCCCCCCCACACACACCCTCCAGGAAAAACCGACAGTGTCAATGACGACACTGTGTGATCGCAAGGCCCACACTGACGCCACTCCGACTCCTTTTAACGCCGAGTTGTCTCCGCAGAGGTACTGGCGTGGACCGAGATCCCATGAGGTGGGGGAAGAGGGAGACTGTACCTAACGCTGCACTGTCACCGCCAGAATGACGCCCGCGTTCAGATAGGCAGCGATATGAGCCAGTTTAACGTTTCATTAACTGTGAGTGGCAGTCACAAGGCAGAGTCCTCAAACCGTAATTTCTGAGGAGAGAAGAGAGCCGATTTAAAATATAAAATAAATTAACATTTTCCATCTCGATATACATTATGTGTGTATGCTTGTTCAGCGCTTTGAGCCGCAGGGTAGGCGCTTTACAAATTTCTATTATTATTATTATTAAACGGGCTTGAACCAACTTCCGTCTGCCTATCAGCTTAGCGCCTTACAGCTAGGCCAAACCGGCTCACTGCTGCTCTTCCTGTGCCGTACCGTGAAGTACGTCCTTTCCTGTGGTTTAAACCCCCTCCGTCACTACCCAACTCCCGCCGCAACAGAAACGAAGACCCGCAAAGACTCGGGTTGTCTTCATCCGCGGTCCAGTCAAAACCCAAGGTCAAAGCACAGCGGTCAGTGGCACTGCGCATGCTCAGTGGCCCAACTTCTTTCTACCTTGCTGGAGGTGGGGTGTGGGTCAAAAGCATAGAGGTAAAGGCTGCTGGGATAACAGATAACGCTCTGTGGGTCATGCCGGTCAATTCACGGGTGGCTAGACACGTTAGTTACGATGCTTCCTCCTTCCTCCCTGGTTCGAAACGTCGAACCTGTGTGCAGTGTAGTCTCAGCAGATCTGTGTGCATGTGTAGTATCAAATAAATCCATGTCCATGTGTAGTATCATTAGTCAGACGTTTATAAATTGGAGATGGGTGGAAGATAAAATTATTTGAGAGAGGGAAAAAAAGAAAAAAGAAAAAAAAAAGGCCCTGTCTGCTTCAGGCCTTCGTGAAGTGTATTCATTCATTCATCCATTCCCTGCGCCAAAGGGTCATCCATTCTCTTCTGGCTGTAGCATAACTGTAACGGCAGAAACTGCTTTACAACTAGGCTCTTCGGTGACAGTGACGATCGACTGTTGAAGTCAGTGTTTTGATTCCTATTCGCAGTCACCCTATTTCTAGCTGTCCTCGTTCTTCGTCCAAGTTTAATCTGTTTCTATTCATGAACACACACACACACATATGATAAGACCTCTGCTTAAAAATGTATACATGACTGGCTAATTCACAACATTTTTGGTTGTGTAATCTTTTTGAATATCCTTGTTGTGTGTGTGTGTGTGTGTGTGTGTGTGTGTGTGTGCTTTTTAAGCTGATGGTCAAGATCCATGTCAGAAGGAGACCACCAAGAAAAGGGGGGGGAACAAGAAGACAACCTGGGCTGTTTTCAGAGCAGCCTGATGCTGTGCAGGCGCAGCGGTCAACGCGTGTGGCTTGCGGCTAGCACACGAAGAAGAATGCATGCGGTAAACGGTTCAAGCCTTTTATCACCAGACCGCGATACGTTGAACCAGCTCCCGGATTCTTTATGAAATCACCAGGGTGCACATATCCCTACATGCTGTATGGACGAGATATTATCGGGTGGTGGTGGTGGGTGGGGGGTGGAGGGGGGACCGGGGGGTTCGGGTGGGGGGGTAGTCGTAGTGGCGGTGGTGTGGGCGGTGGTAGTGGGGGTAATTTATGGATGCGTTTTTGGCGGTGAGCAGCTGCTGGATGCTGGCGTTCATAGCCGGGGTGTGTACATGTATGTATGTCGTTGGTGGGTGTGCGCGGTCGTTATGCCACTGGCTGGCAGCGGTTCTGGAACTGACCCAGACTGTCTGTCTGTCGACGTTTGGTGACTGCCCTTAAATTATTCATCGTTTCCTGCTCACTCGGAGTGGCTCGGCTTCGCCGGTGACGCTGCTGTATGGACGGAGGACGGGCTGGCGAGTGGGGCGGGGGGGGGGGGGTGGAGGGAGTGACTTCTTGGATTCTAACGTCAGTCCCGTCAACCGCATAGGGTCACCTCAAGAGAGAGAGAGAGACAGAGAGACAGACACACAGACAGACAGACAGACAGACAGATACACAGAGAGACAGACAGAGACAGACAGACAGAGACAGACAGACAGGGGGTGGTGAGAGAGAGAGAGAGAGCGGCCGCGCAATCTTGTATCTGGTCTTGAGGCCAACGATGGCGTGAAGTTCTTTTCTGTTACACTGGTTCAGTTCCATAGGAGAACCCTCACTTTCCACGATCTTTCATAGGAGAACCCTCACTTTCCACGATCTTTCATAGGAGAGAACCCTCATTTTCTACGATATTTCATAGGAGAACCCTCACTTTCCACGATCTTTCATAGGAGAGCCCTCACCTTCTACGGTCTTTCATAGGAGAACCCTCACTTTCCACGATCTTTCATAGGAGAGCCCTCACCTTCTACGGTCTTTCATAGGAGAACCCTCACTTTCCACGATCTTTCATAGGAGAACCCTCACTTTCCACGATCTTTCATAGGAGAACCCTCACTTTCCACGATCTTTCATGAGAGAACCCTCACTTTCCACGATCTTTCATAGGAGAACCCTCATTTTCCACGATCTTTCATAGGAGAGAACCCTCACTTTCCACGATCTTTCGTAGAACCCTCACTTTCCACGATCTTTCGTAGAACCCTCACTTTCTACGATTCCTTCCTTCAGCGGTGATAGCAGCTGATCGCCTAGTGTTCAAACCGTCAAACTCCAAGCCCGCCTATCCCCCCTCACCACACACAGACAGACATAAGTCACGGCTGACCTTGACCCATAAGCGCGCGCTTACCGTGCCATGCTCGCTAAAGACAGCAGAACGCCTTCAGCACGTGCAACATGCCGGTCTGGTCGGTCAGCTTACATCACTAATCTCGCGCCAGCAGCTGCCCTGCCCAAGACTAACAACGGGGCGTAATAACAGATAATGCAGTTCACGTGCTCCGCTTCTTCTCAACCGCGTGCGCCTCACGTCATGGGGGGGCGGGGGGGCACGTAACACAAGAGTGAAGGAGAAAGAGGGAAAGAGAGAGGGGCGGGGGGGGGGAAGGGGGTAGGGTCTGAATCGAGTTCTAACGCCCTGTCAAGTAGCTATGTAGGTCATAATTATCATAAAGCCGAGGCATAATAAATTGTATCAATGCAATTTCAAAAGCCGACGGTCAAATCCATCCAGTCAACAATCACAGAGAGAGAGAGAGAGAGAGCGAGAGAGAGAGAGAGGGGTAATATTATGGTATTCGACTTATGGCATTCATAATTCGACCAGCGTAAACTAACTCTTCAAATACAAACATACACTCACCCCACCCCCCACCCCCAAACAAACAAAAACACAAAGAAAGAAATAACAGCATATGTAACTCTCTCTCTCTCACACACACACACACACACACACACACACACACACACGCTTCCCCGCACGGCAATAAAAATCAACAAAACACACACACACAATTAAAAGCTGAAAACTAAACGTCAATCGCACGTGCAACACGTTGCTGTGCTGGACAAAGACTGAAGAGTTAAAAAGCCCCCCACTGATAGCCTGTGGCTGACAGCACGCCCCCCACCTCCCTCCCCCGCCACACACACACACCTCACACAGCTGGGGAGAATTATCCTCTTCCTTATTCTTTACTCTCCACCTGATTCCTCTAGCCGTTCAACTGAAATCGGAAGGCGCCATCTGGTGCGGGGATCTTCACACCCGGCCTGACCCGATTTCTAACAAAACACGACGCTGCCTGACTGGAATATAGTTTGTGAACTGCAGAAATTGTGTGTGTGTGTGTGTGTGTGTGTGTGTGTGTGTGTGTGTGTGTGTGTGTGTGGTCGTGTGCGCGCGCGCGCGCTTTTCATTATGTATGATTGTATTTATTAATGTTTTCTTTTTATTTATAATTACATAAAACTGATTTGTATGTGGTTATTTGCACGTTGCACGTTTTTCTTTAAGTAGCCTTTGAGTCTCTGAAAGCACTCAATGTATTATTATTATTATTCGTGCATAATGGATATGTTTGGCGTAGTTTCAGTGCAGTTCCTCCTTCGTTGTGTGACGTTAAACTTCGTGTATTTGGGTTCACGTGCAAACGTCATTCTGACGTAAATCAACTAAGTGTGTTGTCTTCGCGTGCCTCGTGGAGGCAACCGAGACGTGACAATAGGCGACAGCGGTTCACACGTACATAATTCATTTCTCTTATTAACAAATCGAGCTGGCAATCTCGAACAGCATTTTCCACACAGAGAAAGCGAGCAGCCCCACGACAACGCTAGTGACCCAAACCCACTGTGCCGTATCGACTTGGACAAAATAAATAAATCACATGACATAAACAAAAACCATTAAAAACACTGGCATTTTTCTTCAAACGCCAACCAAGATCTTCCCACTTTCGCCCGTAGAAAGGAGACACGGATTAACGACCAGTTCATCGCCTTTATCTCGGGGTTGCATTTTGTGTATATCTCGGCGTTGCATTTTGTGTATACAGCCTTTCTTCCCTCCGTGTGGTTAATGCGCATTCCTTTTTGAAGAAGAAGAAGAAGAAGAATGAGAAGAGAAGACAGAGCTTCATCAGGGGTCCATTTACAGCTGAAACATGCAAGCCGGCAACATCCAGCGGCAGCGCAGTGCACGGAAGCGGTAACCCGACCCCACCGTTATCAGGCCCGATC
>JABMCL010002742.1:17500-20000 GCA_018857735.1 Alviniconcha marisindica
AAAACTGTCAGCTAACGAGCAGTGTTTAATGGTGCTCAAACAGTAGTAAGTTTGTTACAAACAACTCAAATAAAACACGGCGTGTCATTTACAGCCGCCAACAAAGTTTACACCAGCACAAATAAAACCACAATCGTTTGAATCGAGACAGAACTCTTTTCTTTACCCGGGTGGTGGATGCGCCTCATGTTTACGTGCGTGCTTTGGCGCTAGGTTGCTTCTACAGTCATATTAGTATCCGAACCTTTCGGAGGGCGCTGACCGCGTCGGTGGACATTGCGCGGAGATAAAGAGTACCCCTTCAGTGGCGTTTGGAGGAAGGTGCCGGAAAGCGATGCTCGGAGTGTGGGCTCACAAATCACTGCCATAAATACGACGGCCGCAACCTCACCAAGAGCCAGCCGGCTGGCACCTAACCGCACTTCGTCAAGACCGTTACACATCACTCCGAGCCGACCAATCGTTGGATGTCACTGCCACCATTTGGGAGAATTTGTAAAGTTCTGCCAAGTCTTGTCGCTACGAAGTGCGTGCACATTTCCAACTCGACGAACTCTCGGACTCGCTTAGCTCTGCACACTCTCAGACTACCAGGCTCTGTCAACTCTCAGACTCGCTTAGCTCTGCAAATTCTCAGACTACCCCAGCTCTATCAACTCTCAGACTCGCTTAGCTCTGCGCACTCTCAGACTACCCCAGCTCTGTCAACTCTCAGACCTGGCCAGACTGCCATGATAATATTGGCTGCATCTGTCTCTGACCTGGGACATATTCAAAGAGTTAACTGCGTCCGTCACCTGGTCTACCTTTGTAGTCGGACGCCCTGAAAGAGTTAACAACGGTGCCGTGGACTTGCGCTAAGCAGAACTCTGGCTGCCTCTGTCCAGACTGGGCGTAATTTTTTTTATTTTTTTTTAAAGTTACTTACTAACTTACTTACTCACTTACTCTGTCCAGACTGGGCGTAAAAAAAATAAAAAAAAATAAAAAAAGTTACTTACTTACTCTGTCCAGACGCCCTGAAAGAGTTATGGAAGGTGCATGCACTTTCTCCCAGTCTGTTTCAGTCTTGAGTCGGCTTGAAAGAATTAACAAAGTTTCTAACAGGGTCTTCCTAAGCCCCGGTCTGCCGTCACAATCAGTACTGGCTGCTTGCTGCCTCCCGGTCTCTCAGTCTCAGCGGGCCAGTGAGGAGGAGGGAGAGAGGGGCGAGTGGGTGAACAAAGAAGGGCTGTGGCTGGGGTACGTCTCCATCCAACGCGCTGTCCTGCCCGTCTCCGCTCACCGACAACAAAGACTGGCAGGGTGAGATCGGGTGTCAACCGCTTCCCCACAGCCATGACAAATGGGTCCGTGGCGTGAGTGAACACTGGAGAATAATACTTCTACCGTCTGTGGTCCAGGGCTTTGGTTTCCGAGTCTGTCCATACACACACATGCACACTGTACAGCGATAGCGCTAGACAGTTTTCAAACCGGTGTGACATCCCTAAGGTGGCGAAAGCGGTTCACGGAAACCGGTCAGACAATCACTGTAACAGGTCAGCTATACGGCTATAGTAGCAACGGGTCAGATGTACACGGCTATCTATAGGTAGGTAGTGTTGCTTAATGTCCTCAGATGTCAGTTGACATATTAGGGACAAGCTGAGACCAATGCCGAAGCATGGTTCAATATAGCTTTACGTCCACGGAAACCACAAGGCTCGTTAGGGACGGACAGCCCAGGACGGACACCTCGACTCTCACACAGCTCCTGAACTATGAAACGGCTATCTATACTACTACTAGTAGTTTTATGGGAGCTCTACCAGCAAACACCATTCACAGTCTAGAACACACACACACACACACACACACACCACACCACACACACACACACACACACACACAAACACACACACACACACACACACACACACCACACACACACACACACACACACACACACACACACACACACACACACACACACACACACACACACACACACACACACACACACACACACACACACACACACACACACACACACACACACACAGTCGCCGGTTTGTCAGCAACGACGGCTATGGGGCAGGAAATCGGTGTGGACATTTAATGGCTGCAGTTCTAGATTTTCCTCAACTCATTCCGCGGAAAGGCCGTCGATTCAGCCAAAATCAATACTCTTGTGTCTTCCTATCGGATAACTAACTGCCATAAATGTCGATTTGCTGAACCCAGACAATCTCTCTCTCTCTCTCTCTCTCTCTCTCTCTCTCTCTCTCTCTCTCTCCTCCCCCCCCCCTTAATAATAGTAATAATAAAGGAAATCTGGAAAGCGGCTACCCCGCGGCTAGGCTCAAAGCGCTGAAAAAACAACTTGCTATAACACACATAATGTACATCGAGATGGACGATGTTATCAGGAATGTAACCAAAGCTAACACATAATGCAGACGTCAACAAGGGTTCAAGCATAACTATGTGCAAGATGCACACACACACACACACACAC
>JABMCL010002742.1:25000-27500 GCA_018857735.1 Alviniconcha marisindica
ACAGATACACGCACAGGCCTCTCTCTCTCTCTCTCTCTCTCTCTCTCTCTCTCTCTCTCTCTCTTTTCTCTCTCTCTCTCTCTCTCTCTCTCTGCGAACAGTCACCGCAATGGCAATTTTTTTTTTTTTTTTTTTTTTTAAATGCCGTTACCCCCACCACCCCACCCCACCCCACCCCTCCCCTCCCCCACCGCCCCGAACCCCTAGCTTCTTAATCAAAAACACAAAACTCATCTCTTACACGCCGAAAGCCTTGAAGCACAAAACGCCTGTTTAGCAGGATTTTTGGTTTTCAGTCTTCATTTTGGAGTGAACGTCATCTCGTTCAAAACCCAGAGCACAGTAATCTCCTTGTCTCGAACGGCTCAGTTTCAACGGTGTCCAAGTCAGTATCATTCATTGTATGATATGTATATAAGTGCACATTTGCACTTCTAACAGTTTTTAAGCCATTACTATTGCGCGCGCGCGACGCACGCACGCACGCGCACGCACGCACGCACGCACGCACGCACGCACGCACGCACCACACACACACACACACACACACACACACAAGAATGACGAAACCAAGGGCACACAGCTGCACGCACACAGGCAAGGCATTGAGAGTCCAGAGGAGAAAAGACGGGTGTTGAGGGCAGATCTGAATGGTGCTAAGGAAGAAGAAGAGTGTCGGAGAGAGCAGGGCAGACTGATAGTCTGGGAAGTCTACAATAACAAAACAGCAAACCCTACACACTCCCTACACCTCTCCTCCCTCCCCCTCCTGCAAACACACAACACACACTCTCACCCCCGCAACACACACACACACTCCCTACACCTCTCCTCCCTCCCCCTCCTGCAAACACACACACACACACACCAACCACACACACACACTCCCTACACCTCTCCTCCTCCCCTCCTGCACACACACACCACACCACACACACACACACACACACACACACACACACACACACACACAAGGATCAGGATCAGTCTACAATAACAAAACAGCAAACCCTACACACTCCCTACACTCTCCTCCTCCTGCAAACACACACACACACACACACACACACACACACACACACACACACACACACACACACACACACACAGGATCAGGATCAGTCTACAATAACAAAACAGCAAACCCTACACATCCCTACACCTCTCCTCCTCCCCCCTGCAAACACACACCACACACACACACACACACACACACACACACACACACACACACACACACACACACACACAGGATAGGATCAGTCTACAATAACAAAACAGCAAACCCTACACACTCCCTACACCTCTCCTCCCTCCCCCTCCTGCAAACACACACACACACACACACACACACACACACACACACACACACACACACACACACACACACACACAGAGGATCAGGATCAGTCTACAATAACAAAACAGCAAACGCCTGCATAATCATCCTGTGAGCTGGGTTGGGTACGGTACTGATCCTGTACTATACTGTACGGTACTGATCCTGTACTATACTGTACGGTACTGATCCTGCACTATACTGTACGGTACTGATCCTGTACTATATTGTACGGTACTGATCCTGTACTATACTGTACGGTACTGATCCTGCACTATACTGTACGGTACTGATCCTGTACTATACTGCACGGTACTGATCCTGTACTATACTGTACGGTACTGATCCTGAATACTGTACGGTACTGATCATACTATATTGTACGGTACTGATCCTGTACGCACGGTACTGATCCTGTACTATACTGTACGGTACTGATCCTGTACTATACTGTACGGTACTGATCCTGTACTATACTGCACGGTACTGATCCTGTACTATACTGCACGGTACTGATCCTGCACGGTACTGATCCTGTACGATAGATCCTGTACGATACAGATCCTGTACGATACTGATTCCGCACGATACTGTACGACACTGATCATGTACGATACTATGCACGGTACTGATCCTGTACGATACAGATCCTGTACGATACAGATCCTGTACGATATTGATTCCGCACGATACTGTACGACACTGATCATGTACGATACTATCCGGTACTGATCCTGTATGATACCGTACGGTACCGATCCTGTACGGTACCGATCCTGTACGATCCTGCACGGTACTGATCCTGTACGATCCTGCACGGTACTGATCCTCTACGATACTGTACGGTACTGATCCTGTCCGGCCAGCAGGCCGTTTCGATCCACATTACTAACTCTGCTTGAACTTCTCTTCTTCTTTCATCTTGCTACACGTCCACAGAAGCCATCTGGCTTATTAGGGACGGGCAGCCCAGGACGGCCACCTCCACTTTCGCACAGCTCCTGAGCTCTGAGTGTTTTCTTTGATGGTGCATCGCGTCCACAGAGACCGTACGGACTATTAGGGACGGGGGAACCCAGGACGGCCACCTCCACTTTCGCACAGCTCCTGAGCTCTGAGTGTTTTCTTTGATGGTGCGTCGCGTCCACAGAGACCGTACGG
>JABMCL010002742.1:32500-40000 GCA_018857735.1 Alviniconcha marisindica
GAGAGAGAGAGAGCGGTCCGTTTAAAGGTATGTTCACTGTGTTCGACATACAGTTACATACGCTTGTAAGATGCTAACTTGTGTTTAAAACCACAACCAACAAGGCCGTAACCTCGGCCACCCTCTACCCGTGCCACCATCACCTAAAAAGTCGAAGTCCGACAGCAACGTTAGGTAAGTCAGTCCCCAGTAATCGGCTTTTAACGCCCAGTCAACCTGCCAAGTAGGTCACATCACAGAAACCCAGTAGCAACGGACCAGACTACCACCACCACCACCAACAACAACAACAACAACAACAACAACAGGACTCAGGCGTAAGTCGTTGGTTTTCAACGCCCTCTACCAGTCAGTCACGTCGGCCGTCCCCAAGAGAACGACCCATGGACAACCACGTGACAGTATCGACCTGTGCGAAAGTCTGTATAATATACATGGCATATCACGACAACGAGCTGCTAGAGACGACAAAAGCAACGGCGCCCGCACAAACACGTCACAGTATCGAACTGTACGGAAGTACAATAATTAATATATATATATATATATATATATATATATATATATATATATATATATATCAATATCATGCCAACAAGCTGTGGAGACGACAAACCAACACGTCAACCCCTTTCTCCCCCATCCACCCACCACCACCACTACAATTAGACAAGTTCTTTGTTCTCAGTGTCATTGATTTTTGCGAGTGCTCATGCGACGCATGCGACAGGGGAAGGTGCACGCGCCTTCGTGGGTTAGCAAAGCCTATTATATATAGCTAACACTTGGGACGCCCTGTCAAACGGTGAAGGTCATACACAGCAGGCGGAAAGCTAAACAATTAGTTATTGGATTTTAACGTCCCGTCAAGGGCATAGGATCTCAGCCTCACCCACCCTGGGACAAATCACGCATATCCTCAAACGCGTTCCGAATCCAAAGAGTCAACTAAAATCGCAAGGCAAAAACTGGATCCCCGACTTTGTGGACGCAACACGGTCAACAGCAAATGCAGCAAAGTCACACACACACACACACACACACCACACACACACACACACACACACACACACACACACTGTTCCACAGAAAGAATACACACCTCATTAATATTATACATTCATTAAACCAGTCTACATCTGACTGAGAGTGTATGTGTAGTGTGTGTGTGTGTGTGTGTGTGTGTGTGTGTGTGTGTGGAGAGAGAGAGAGAGAGAGAGAGAGAGAGAGAGAGAGAGAGAGAGAGAGAGAGAGAGAGAGAGAGAGAGAGAGAGAGAGAGAGAGAGAGAGAGAGAGAGAGAGAGAGAGAGAGAGAGAGAGAGATGTGTGTGTATGTGTGTGTCAGTCTGTCTGTAGAACCCCATCACACACACACACACACACACACACACACACACACACACACGCACGACTAGTGATTATGCCGTAACAGAATAACATACTAACTAATCACCGTTTGCCGTCCAAACTACAAACTAGTCAAACACATAAGCTTAAAATAATATTTTTAAAATATTAAAAAAAATCCCTGAGTACTAATCAGCGAAATATGTTAAAAAAGAACATTAAAAAAAAAACGACGACGCGTATACATTTTATAATACTAAAAGAAGTACGAAGTCGGGAATTTTCTTAAACCACTGCAGCCATATGGCAGCAGAAACCTAACAATAATATAATGTCAAAACCCACTACAAGAAACCGGAAGACTGGAACAGCACTTCCACAGAAAACCAGAAAGACGCCTGGAGCTTGGTAGATAGTGGAAATCCGAAAGCCAAAAAGAGAAAGCGACGAAACTGCTCCCGGAGGAAAGTAAAAAAACAAGACAATATTTCTCCCCCAGAATAATAAATCTGACGTGTCGACATTCATACCAAACTTGATGCGACTTCCGGCGTCCTCTCTCTCTCTCTCTGTCTCTCTCTTCAAAAAGCAGATTTTGTGGCTGAAAGCGAACAACGCACTTCTACCACTCGCACGTGTGTACGGTGAAACAAAGGCAGACAGTGGTTGGTAGGTTGCTTAAATTGGTTTACGCCGTGTCGTCTGCGAAGAGGTACAGGCGGGACCGAGATCCCAAGAGGCGGGGGAAGAGGGAGGATGTAATAATCAGTGAATCCTTAAAGTCTGCATTACCCTAAATTTCGTGTTCCTCGCTTTAAAATTAACTGTCTGCTGCGACACAAAAAACCGGGGGGGGAGAGAGAGAGAAGAGAGAGAAGAGAGAGAGAAGAGAGAGGAGAGAGGAAAAAAAAAAAAAAAAATTGTTTTTTTTTTTTTTGGGGTTTGTGGGGTGTTGGGTGTGTGTGTGTTGGGGGGTGTGTTTGTGTGTGTTGTGTGTGTGTGTGTGTGTGTTGTGGGGGGGTTCAGCTAGTTTTACGGTGCTTTCCTACGGGCTTTTTTTTTTTTGTTTTTTTTTTAAAAATTCTTTTTGGCGGGGACCCCCCAAAAATTCAGAGATTTCAGCCCGGTTTTTTGCCCTTTTTAGTTTTTTTTAGTGGTGGGGTGGTGTGTTGGGGGTGTGGGGGGTTTTTGTTTGTGTGGGGTTTTTGGTTTGTTTTTGGGTTTTGGGGTGTGTGGTGTGTTTTGGGGTTTGTGTGTGGTGGTTTTTTTTGTTGTTGTTGTGTTGTTGTCCCTTGTCCCGACTAAAAAATCTTCGGGAAATTTTTTTCCAGTGCTTAGCCACAGAGACCTTGGGAAAGACGGGACGTTTTTTCCCCCCCTCCTTTTTTTTCCACAGCTGCTTGCCTCTGATTAAAACATTTTGAATGAAGGGGGTTTTAACTCCCCCAATGTGGGCTGACACAGGGTAGGGTAGATCGGCGGAAAAAATGTGGAAAGGAACCCCCCCCCCCACAAACACACAACCCTTTTTTTCCCCCCCCCCCCACCCCTCCTAAATTGAAGATGCAAGAATTTCTGGCGGCGTTGCCAACAGGAAGACGAAGGAGCATTCCTGTGGTTGTACAATGACTGACAGAATACCCGGCACGCCGACTGGCTTTTGAGACTTGTGTAAAGTGTCCAGTTACATGTTCGGCCCTCGGGCAACCTTGGTTTTTGTCAGCACATCCCACGTGGCCTAGGCAAAGTGACTTTCACACTCCAACCACGAACTACCAGCCAAACCATCAGGCCGTGCAGTCGCTGCTTGGAGCGGGGAAGGGGGGGGGGCAAGGCAAGGCAAGGCAGCTCAGTAACAAAGAAAGGCACAACCGCCTACAATCAGAGAACGTCCCTCGCTATACAAATCCTTCCCAACCGCTCAATCTCAACCGCGTCCGATTTCTTTCTTTCTTTCTTTCTTTACGCGAGGCACAGTTGGGCATTCAGTTAAACACAAAGACGATGTCGAGACAAGAAACAGAAGAAGGCCGTGGTAACTTGGAGGCACAGGAAAACCTCCCCTAGTCTTAAAACACACGCGCGTTTCAAATTTAAGGACAGTCAACCCCAGAAGCAGCTAGTGCTGAGTGTATGCAAGGCACTTCAACCCCCCAAAATCGAAACACTCAACAGACCATAATTCTAAAGCAAGCATCGCGTACTGATCTTCAATCTAGTCCAAAACCTTAAAAAAATATATAAACTCTCGACAGTCCTTATTCTATGCATCGTGCATAGAACTTCAATTTAGTTCAAAACCCGAGTGGGGGGAGAGAAAAAAATCTAAACTCTCGACAGTCCTTATTCTCAGCTGCTTTTAGAGTTTAGGTAATGCGTGATGCTGCACACAAGGAACTTCAAAACCTGGAACCTCAACTCCAAAGCCTAGAACCTAAATTCTCCGTGAGTTCCAGCTTTTGCATGGGGTGTGCTACCAGTGCATAGCAGCCGGGGTAGGACCTGGAAGGGTGGAGAAATAGTGCACATAGTTGGTGCCTAATTAATCACAGCCAGGTTCCGGGCCAGTAGCTCAGAGCTATCCACCGCCTAACGGCCGCTTCCAGCGCAGTAGCCATGACAGTTGCCGCTGCCAGAGAAAGAGCCAGCTCCCACACTGGGAGCGAGAGCGCGTGAGAGAGATGGGAAGATGGTCCGGCGGTTTCAAACGGCCCATCGCGGATGATGGTGGTAGTAGGTACCCGGTCTTGCAAGATGCGGATGTCAAAAATTCTACGGAATTCGTCTCCTCATAGCTGATTTTTTTTCTTTTTTCCTTTCTTTTTTCTTTTTTTCTGAATTGCGGCACTGTACTGTATACGATCTCCATGACCGAGAGAGGGAAAATTCAGTTTCGTGGTATGCAGGTTTGGCCTGGTAGTTAAGTTTGGTTCCATTTCAAGACACCGACAATGGGGTTCGTTTCAAAATTCAAGGGTGATGCAAGCTTCTCTCCGTGAGCTAGAACTTTGGAGAGAAGACTTCAAACACACTACTTTTACAAGCACCGACTTTCAGACCACGCTTTTTCACTAGCTAAACAAAACCAAAATGCACACAGCTACGATTGATGCACATTCCAAGCAAAAAATACATAAGGGGGCAAGGCACAAAATCATGGTAGAAACTGAGAAGCGTGGAGATGTAAGGATAAGGAAAGGAAGGAAGGGGTTGGAGAGAGGGGGACTGGGGAAGAAAAAAAATGAAAAAAAAAAGTACGGCGTAACCTTACCTCCAACAGTCATTTTTGTTAGCGCTGAAACACTGTCACGTCACAACAACAAGAGCGGCAGCGTGAGGAATCAGCGAAGTGGTGGTGAAGAGATTTTTGAGTGAAGGAAAACAAAAACTTCACGACACGTTCACGAGTTTGTAGAAGAATAATATAAAAAACCAAAAAACCACACACAACAGTGACTGAAAAACAGAACTACGAGAAAACACACCGAACTGCTACTACAGAAAACACACCAGCTGCGAGCCGCGCAGACGTCGCCAATGACATGACGTTTATTTATAGCCTCTTTCCTATTCATGCGACCCCTGATAGCTTATAATTGGACGGGGTCCATTTGGGGGGCGGCATCGCAGCCGGGAGTTCAACGCAAACTTCACGCGCTTTCATTATCGCGCGCTTGGAGCTTCCCGCTAAACTCTTTGTCCCGGAGTGCCCGCGCGAGTCGAACTGCCACCCCTCCGCACCCAGAATGAGCCGGCCCGGTCTCGGCCAATGAAGAGTCGGTTCTTTCAGAGGGATGTCTCATGCAGATCGATACGGGGCATGCAGGCTGCGAGGAGGGAGGGAGGGAGGGAGGCTGTGTACGAGCGGAGGAAGATGGCAGCGGGCGAACACGGCAGCAGCGTAGTGTAATGAAATGGAATGTCTGCTTCGTGTGCTCTTCGCTTCGCTTTGCGTCTGTCGGCGTCTGACACGCAGCGTCAGTCACACAGCCTCTGTGAATCGTCCCCTTTTTCGTGCCAGATGACCCGGTCTTATTATAGATCTGGTCTTCTGGCAACTGCCCGCTATTAAGCCTTATGGTTTCTGTATCCGGATCTCTCGTGGACGTAAAGCACTATGTTTACTCACTTACTGTCTCGAAAACCGGTACTACCTTACCCAATAAAACCATACTCTGTACGTCTTTCAGCCCTGATATAACCGTAATGGTTGACTGGGCGTAAAACACCAAGCTACTTACTGTACGTCTTGTCCGACGAACTCTGGGTAAATCGCATCATTCACACAAGCTGACCTGACTAGTGAAAGAGAAGAAAGCCGTGTGTACACGTAGGAACTTCTGCGCGTGCGTGTGCTTCCACTGAGGTTACTACGTAACCGTTCACATTCATTCTGTACCTGGCTGTTTCGAAGTACTTGTACGCCGTAAGCGTAAGCTAAATTATTGGTTGCAAAGGGCAAGACTGAGTAGGGTGCGTGCTGCTTCAGTGTTTGCATTCCTCAGCAAAAGGAGCAATGAGGAGAAGTTATCGCATGCTGTGACTGACTGCATGCACACCGGCCCAAACTCCAAGCACTGGTTTACGACATCTTTTTCCCCAACCACTGCCATAACTGATTACACCGTCGGGTCTCGAAAAACTGTTAGCTAACAGACAGTTTTTCGTCGGTGCTCACTGAATGGCAGTTTAACTTATTTGTAACAGACAAGTGAAATGAGGATTTATCAGGCCTGTCTTTTATAACCACGCGCGTTACTTACGCCAACACAAATAAAACCACAATCGTTTAAACACAGACGGAGTTCTATTTCTCCTCTTTTTTTTTTCCCCCTTTTTTTTCTTTTCTTTTCTTTTCCTTTTTTCCTTTTTTTCTTTTTCTTTTTTCCTTTTTTTCTTTTTCTTTTTTCTTTTGTCTTTTTTTCCTTTTCAGTCTTTTTTTTTTCTTTTTACCCGGGGCGGACGCTCCTCGTGTTTACGTGCGTGCTTGGACGCTATGTTGCTTCCACAGTCATATTAGTACCCAAACCTTTCGGAAGGCGCTGACAGCGTCGGTGAACAGCTGCGCGGAGATAAAGAGTGCCCCTTCAGTGGCGTAACCAGTTCTGGCAGAGTTTGGAGCAAGGTCCCGGAAAGCGATGCTCGAAGTGTGCTGCACACACTACCACAGGCTACATACCAGTGTAGTCAGTGTTGCCATAGTCTGCATACCAGTGCACTTATGTTGCCATAGGCTACATACCAGTGCAGTTAGTGTTGCCATAGGCTACAAAAGAGTGCAGTTAGTGTTGCCATAGGCTACATACCGGTGCAGTTAGTATTGCCATTGGCTACATACCGGTGCAGTCAGTGTTGCCATATGCCACATACCGGTGCAGTCAGTGTTGCCATAGGCTACATACCGGTGCAGTCAGTCAGTGTTGCCATAGGCTACATACCGGTGCAGTCAGTGTTGCCATAGGCTACATACCGGTGCAGCCAGTGTTGCCATAGGCTACATACCGGTGCAGCCAGTGTTGCCATAGGCTACATACCAGCAGTACAGTCAGTGTTGCCATAGGCTACATACCAGAGCAGTCAGTGTTGCCATAGGCTACATACCAGCAGTGCAGTCAGTGATGCCATAGGCTACATACCCGTGCAGTCAGTGTTGCCATAGGCTACATACAGGTGCAGCCAGTGTTGCCATAGGCTACATACCGGTGCAGCCGGTGTTGATATAGACTACATACCGATGCAGCCAGTGTTGCCATAGGCTACATGCCGGTGCAGCCAGTGTTGCCATAGGTTATATACCGGTGCAGTCAGTGTTGCCATAGGCTACATACCAGTGCAGTGTTGCCATATCTACATACCAGTGCAGTCAGTGTTGCCATAGGCTACATACCAGCAGTGCAGTCAGTGATGCCATAGGCTACATACCAGAGCAGTCAGTGTTGCCATAGGCTACATACCGGTGCAGTCAGTGATGCCATAGGCTACATACCCGTGCAGTCAGTGTTGCCATAGGCTACATACCGGTACAGTCAGTGTTGCCATAGGCTACATACCGGTGCAGTGTTGCCATAGCTACATACCAGTGCAGTCAGTGTTGCCATAGGCTACATACCAGCAGTGCAGTCAGTGTTGCCATAGGCTACATACCAGAGCAGT
>JABMCL010002742.1:52500-55155 GCA_018857735.1 Alviniconcha marisindica
TGCCGCCCACTGCCAGGTTTTTCCCCTTTATCACCCCGGGTCCATTCCAACTTAAATTATTGATCGAATTTTGTTGTTGTTGTTGTTGTCGATGTTGTTTTTTGCGCGTGTGCTCTTTCTCAGTTCAGCAGCTCAAAGACTACAAACAGCATCCAATTTCATCTAAGGCAGAGCCAGAAACAAAAACAACGAAACACAACAAAAACCAGTCAAAGAAGAACAATGCCAAGCAACCGCAGAGACGAAACAAGGAGAAAAGAAAGAGGAACAAAAGAGAGAAAAGAAAGATAAACTGAAATGAAAGACATAAATTAAACTAAATGGTACCGGCCGAGAAACAAGAACAACTAGAACAAGAACAAGAACAAGAACAACAACCCCACACACACACACACACAAAACCACACAAAACACAACACACACACACACGCAACCAAAAACACAAAAAAAACCACACACACAAAAATAAACACACACACACACAAAACCAACACGACACACACACATATAAACACACACCCCACACACACCCCACACACACACACCACACACACACACACACACACACACACACACACAAAAACCCCGAGAAGTAGCTGCCAGTAAAAGAATGTTCAATGTGTCTGGGTCGCTTCCCCGAAATCTCATTTTCCCAAAGCAAGTGAAATGGGCCTGAAAGTTAATGAGTTTAGTGGGGGCTGTGGCGCATGCGCATTGCAGGGGTGCAGCCAGGATAACACAGTGGCGCACGTGCTGAGCGACTAAATGAAGATGTGTGTTGGTTGGTGTGTTGTGTGTGGGGTCGTGCGTGGTGGTGCGGGGTGTGTGTGTGTGTGTGTGTGTGTGTGTGTGTGTGATGTGTTGTGTGTTGTTGTGTGTGTGGAGAGTGTGTGTGTGTTTGTGTTAGAGAGAGAGAGAGAGAGAGAGAGAGAGGAAGGAAGGAGCAGAGACAAAAGACAGAAGACAGAGACAGACAGACAGACACAGACAGAGACGACAGACAGACAGACAGAGGCAGAGACCCGAGAGACAGAGAGAGACAGAGAGAAAGAGTCAGACAGACAGAAAGACAGAAAGACAGAGATAGAGAGAAACAGAGAGAGAGACACACACACCAGGATACAGCTTAGTGTTAACAAATCACCACCATTACAGACTGACAGACACCTTTCAGAAACCAATGCTCCCAACAACCGCACTACACAGCGGTGTTACGCTGCTCGCCGTTCTGTGACGGTATCGTGAGTTCGTCACCACAGTCCGAGGCACTGATTGGACAACATCTCACTCCCCCATTATTTTTGAACTCCTAAAAAAGGCAAGAGGGGGGTTATTTATTCAAAAAAACTAAAACGTAAACGATATGTTTTTTTGGGGAATGGGGGGGAAGGGGAGGTTTTAAGGGGGGGGGGGGGGGGGGGGGGGTAGGGTTTTTTTTGGTTTTTTGCGGGGAAGGGTGGTGAGTGCAGAAATAAAGGCCCTTTTTTTCTCGGGAAATCAAGAGCCTTGGTAGGTTCCTCACCTTCTGGTTCATTCAACTTCATTTTTTTTAAACCTCTCTCTCTCTTTCTTTCCTCTCTCTCTCTCAGACTACATTTCGGATACACACAAAAAACCCCGCGCAACCCCCACATTAATACAACCCCCACACACACACACACACACACACACACACACACACACCAAAACACACACACACCCCACACCACACAACCCGAAAGCGCCCGCACACAACCCCCACCACGACGCCCCACAAAAAAACACACAAAAAACACAAACACACACACACACACACACACACACACACACACACACACACCCCACACCACCCGGGCCACAACACACAGAACCCCCCCCATTCCCCACCCCACCACTCAAAACAACAACAATAACAAAACCCGTCATGTTGGCGGCGCATTGAATTGCAAAACCCAAAATTTACACCGCAAAAAGTTTTTACCGAAAGAATATGCAATATTTACACCGCAAAAAAAGCTGCAGTACTGACACCACAAGAATCTGCAATATTTACACCGCAAAAACTGTGCCGCAATATTCACACCGGCAAAAAGTGACTGCTCAATATTCACACAGCAAGATGTGACTGCTCAGTATTCACACGGGGCCAGAAATGACTGCTCAGTATTCACACGGGGCCAGAAGTGACTGCTCAGTATTCACACGGGGCCAGAAATGACTGCTCAGTATTCACACGGGGCCAGAGTGACTGCTCAGTATTCACACGGGGCCAGAAGTGACTGCTCAGTATTCACACGGGGCCAGAGTGACTGCTCAGTATTCACACGGGGCCAGAAGTGACTGCTCAGTATTCACACGGGGCCAGAAGTGACTGCTCAGTATTCACACGGGGCCAGAAGTGTGCAGTGTGAAACTGATGTCTGACGAGAACACGGCCGACACCGAAGGGCAATGCCCCCCGAGAAGAAAGAACGGTTTGGTCACAAGCAGAAGACACGCAAGCAGAACCATTTGTCAGATGAACAACAGGGAGACTGAAGCGGCCTGCCACTTCAGAAAGACCGGTTTTCTGGACCACCGGGAACTGAAGCTCTGGGAAAGACAGCTAGAAGACTGCCAACGACAACATGGCGTCCTGGCCTGGTGGCCCAGTGGTTAAGACGCTGCTGGTATGAG
>JABMCL010001164.1:2500-5000 GCA_018857735.1 Alviniconcha marisindica
AAAAAAAACCCCCCCCACAACAAAAAAAAAAAAAAACTTTTTTTTTGTTCTTCTGGCCATTTTTTGGGGGGGGCCCCCCCCCCCCCCCCCCCCCCCCAAAGAAGGAATCCCTTTCAAAAAAAACAAAAAAAAAAAAAACCTTTTTAAATTTCAAAAAACAGTCAAGGGGGGGGGGGGGGGGACCCCAAAAAAACCCACAAAACCCCAAACAAAAAAAAACAAAACTTTACAAACGGCGTCATTAAAAAAGGGAAAAAAAAAAAAAAAAAAAAAAAAAAAAAAAAAAAATTTTTTTTCCCAACTTTTTTTTCCCCCTTTTTTGGGGGGGGGTGGGGGGGGGGGGGTGGGGGGGGGGGCCTTAAAATTGGGGTTTTTGGGGGTTGGGAGGTTTTTTGGCAACACCCAAAAAAAAAAAAAAAAAAAACCCCCCCCCCCCCCCAAGTAAACCCAAAAAAAAAACCCAAAAAAAAAAAAACAAAAAAAAAAAAAAAAAAAAAAAAAAAACCCCCCCCACAGGGGGGGGGGGGGGGTGGGGAACCCCCCCCCAACAAAAAAACCAAAAAATGGGGGGGGGGGAATGATAAAATACACCAGGCAAAAAAAAAAAAAAAAAAAAAAAAAAAAACAACCCCCCAAAAAAACCCATTAAAGGGCCAGGGGGGGGGGGGGGGAAAAAACAAAACCCACACCCCCCCCCCCCCCCCCCCCCCAAAACAAAAAACCCCCCCCCCCCCCCCCCCAAAAAACCCCAAAAAACAAAAAAAACCCAACCCAAAACCCCCCCCCACCCCCCCCCCCCCCCCCAACCCCAAAAAAAAAAAAAAAAAACCCCCCCCCCCCCCCAACCAACCCAACCAACAAAAAAACAATCTACATTTCGAAGCCAACCCCACCCCCCCTCCCCCCCCCCCCCAAAAAACCCCAAAAAAAACACACCCCCAAAAAAAAACCCCAACAACCAAACCAAACCAAAAAACAAAAAACACCCCCCCCCACCCCCCCCAAAAAAACCCCCCCCCCCCCCCCCCCCCCAAAAAAAAAAAAAAAAAAAAACAATTTAAAAAAAAAAAAAAAAACAAAAAAATTTTTTTTTAAAAAACTATTTTTTTTTTTTTTTTTACCAAAAAAAAAAAAAAAAATCCCCCCCCCCCCCCCCCAAAAACAAAAAAAAATTTTGTGGGGGGGGGGGGCCCCCATGGGCCCCCCCAAAAAACCAACTTTAAAGGGGGGGGGGGGTGGGGTTGAAAAAAAAAAAAAAAAAAAAAAAAAAATTGGGGGGAGGGGGGGGGGGGGGGGGGGATGGGGAAAAAGGGGGGGGGGGGGGGGGGTGTGGGGGGGGGGTGTGGGGGGGGGGGGGGGGGGGGGGGGGGGGGAGGGGGGTTTTTTGGGTTTATTTGGGGGGGAAAAAAAAAAAAAAAAAAAACAAAAAAAAATTTTTTTTTTTGTGGTGAGGGATTTTTGTCTTCTAATTTTGGTAAAGGAAAATAAAAAAAAAAAAAACAAAAAAAAAACAAAAAAAAGGGGGAAGGGATTTTTTAAAAAAACAAAAAATTATGGGGCCTTTTTTTGGATTGTTTTAGTAAGGCAAACAAAAAAAAAAAAAAAAAGGGTTTGTGGGGGGGGGAAATTTCAATGGGGGAAAAAAAATTTTTTTAAAAAAAAAAAAATTTTTTTTGAATTTTTTTTTTTTTTTTTGCCAAAAAAAAAAAAAAAAAACCAAAACAAAAAAAAAAAACAAAAAAAAAAAAAAAAAAAACACATTTTTTTTTTTCTCGATCTTGGGGGAAGGGTTTTTTTTTTTTTTTTTTTTTCCCCCCCCCCCAAAACAAAAATTTTTTTGGTGTTTGGGTTTTTTTTGGGGAAAAAAAAGGGTTTTTTTTTAATTTAATTAAAAAAAAAAAAAATTTTTTATGAAAAAAAAAAAGCAAAAAAAAAATACACAAAAACACCCCCCCCCCCAAAAAAAAAAAAAAAAAAAAAAAACAAAAAAGTATAATTGGTTTTTTTTTTTTTTTTCCCTTTTTTCCCCCCCCCCCCCTTTGGGGGGCCCAACCCCCCCCCCCCCCAAAAAAAAAAAAAAACAAAAAACAGGGGGGGGGGGGGGGAATTCCAAAAAAAGGGGGGGGGGGGACAAAAAAAAAAAAAAAAAAAAAAAAAAACACTTTTAAAACGGATTCAAAGGGCTAAAAAAAAAAAAAAAATTTAAACCAAAAAAAAAAAAAAAAAATTTTTTTTTAAACTTATGGGGGGACGGGTTTAGCGAGAGACCGGAGTTTTTATGTTTTAATTTTTCAAACAACCCCCCCCCCCAACCCCCCGTGGTTTTGTGGCCTTTTTTTTTTTTTTTTTTTTTCCTTTTCTTTTTTTCTTTTTTTTTTTTTAAATTTTTTGGAAAAATTTAAAGGGGGGGGTTTTTTTGGCTGGGTTTTTTTTTTTTTTTACCCCTGGGGGTTTGGGGACAAAAAAAAATTCCAAATTAAAAAAAAAAAAAAAAAATGGG
>JABMCL010001164.1:10000-15000 GCA_018857735.1 Alviniconcha marisindica
GGGGACCCACAGGGGGGGGGGGGGGGGAAAAAAAAAAAAGGGGGGGGGGGGGGGGCAAAGTAAAAAAAACAAAAGGGGTGGGATAGTTGTCGTCAATTTGGGGGGAAACCCCCAAAATAAACTTAACAGGTAACAATGCAGTGGCCAAAAAGGGTTTTCTTGGCCCCCAGGGGGGGGGGGGGGGTTTTTTCCCCCCCCCCCCGGGGGCCAAAAAAAAAAAAAAATTTTTTTTTTTTTCCCCTTTTTTTTTGGCAAAAATTTTTCCCAAAAAGGGGAAAAAAAAAAAAAAAACCAAAAAAAGTTTTTTTGTTTTAAAAAATTTTAAAAAAAAAAACCCCCCCCAAAAAAAAAAAAAAAACCCCCCCCCCCAAAAAAAAAAAAAAAAAAAAAAAAAAACCAAAATTTTTTTTTTAAAAAAAAGGGGGGTTTTTTTTTTTTTTTGGGGAAAAAAATTTTTTTTAAAAACCAAAAGGGGGGACCCCAAAAAAAAAAAAAAATTTTAAAACTTTTGGGGAAACCCCCCCAAAAAAAAAAAAAAAAAATTTTTTTAAAAAAAAAAAAAAAAAAAAAAAAAAATTGGGGGAAAAAAACCAAATTTTTTTAAACACAATTAAAAACCCAAAATTGGGGGGGGAAAAAAAAAAAAAAAAAAAAAGGGGGGGGGGGGGGGGGGGTTTTTTTTTTTTTAAAAAAAAACCCCCCCAAAAAAAAAAAAAAAAAAAAAAAAAACCCCCAAAAAAAAAAACCCCCCCCCCCCCCCCTTTTTTTTTTTTTTTTTTTTTTTTTTTTTTTTAAAAAAAAAAAAAAAAAAACCCCCCCCCCCCCCCCCCCCCCCCCCAAAAAAAACAGAAAAAAAACCCAAATTTTTTTTTTTTTTTAATTTGGGGAGCTTGTGCTTGTTTTAGTTTGTTTTTTTTCCCCCTAATGCTTTTTTTGATATTTAAGTTAAACCCAATTTGGGTTTTTTTTTTTTGTATGGGGCAGTACATTCCCTAAACAAAAAAATTTTAAAAAAAAATTTTGCACCTGGGGGGGGGGGGGGGGGGGGGGTTTTTTGTTTTTTTTTTTTTAAAGGCGTTTTGATTCTTTCTTTGCGCGCCCTTAGAACAAAAAAAAAAAATGGGGGGTGGCAACCTTTTAAAAACTTTTTTTCATTCTGCCACTGGTTAAAAAAAACACTCCCCCACCCCCCCCTTCCCCGTGGAACAGAGTTTTCCGCATTTTTTTTTTTTTTTTTTGGTCTTTTTCCAAAAAAAAAGGAAAAAAGAAAAAAAACAAAAAAAAAAACCCCCAGCCCAAAACGGCCTCCAAAAAAACAAAAGTTTTTTTGATTTTGCGCTTTTGGGTTTTTTTTTTGTGGGGTTTTTTTTTTTTTTGACCAAAAAATTGTGGGGGTTTTTGGGGGGTTTTTTTTTTGGGGGGGTGTTTTTTTTTTTTTTGTTTCCCCCCCCCCCCCCAGGTGCCCCCAGCCAAAATTCCAAAAGGCCCTTTTAGAGAGGAGAAATGAAAGGGAAAGGGGTGTGGGTGGTTGGGTTTTAAAAGCCTTTGTTTTTTTTTTTTGTCCCCCACAACCCCCGTGGTTAGTTTTCCCCCCCCCCCCCAAAAAAAAACAAGTTTTTTTTTCCCCAAAACCCCTGGGCAAAAATTTTCCTTTGGGGGGTTGGGGGGGGGGGCCATGGGGGCGCGCCAAAAAAAAAGGGTTTTGTTTAACAAAAAAAAATTCAAAAAGGCCCCCCCCGGAAAAGAAAAGAAAAAAAAGGTCCCTTTTTTTTTTTTTTTTTTTTTCCACAATGAGAAAACAATGAACCCCCCCCCCTTTGGGGGTTTTTTTCCCACCCCCCCCCCCCCCCCAATTCCCCAGGGAAAAAAAAAAGGGAAAAGGCCCCGAGGTGGGGAAAAAAATTTTTGTTTTTTTTTTTTTTTTCCAGGAAAAAAAAAAACCCGCCAAAGACCCCCCCACCAGAAAAAAAACCAGCCCCCCAAGGAAACCCCTTCCACCCAATTAAACCCCAAAAGTTCCCCCCCCCCAGAAAAAGTTTTTTTTTTTTTTTTGGTTTTTCCCCCCTTCCCCCCCTTTTTCCCAAATAGTGGGGTGTTTTTTTTTTTTTTTGAGCCAAGTTCAACATCCAAAAAAACAGAAAGAAAAAACAAAGGGGGGGGGGTTTGGTTTTTTAAGTTTTCAATGTTAACAAAATTTTGGTAAAAACCCAATATTGAAAAAAAAAACAGTGGGGTTTTTTCCTTTAGGAAAAGAGGGGGAAAAAAAATGAAAGCGTAAAAAGTCTTGAAAAAGGGAAAAAAAAAAAATTTCCCCCCCCCATTTTTTGTTTAGCAGGTGGTTGTTTTTTTTGTTTTTTTTTTTATTTTTGTTTTGGTTTTTTTGTTGACAAACACAAAAACAAAAAACGGGGTTTTTGGGCAAAAAAAAAAATTTCCCCCCCAAAAAAGTTGCAACACAAAACCCCCCCAATGTTGGGGGGGGGAAAAAATTTTGAGAAAAGCAAAAAAGGGGCCCCAAAAAAAAAGGGGCCCCCCCCAAAGAATTGGTGGGGGGGGGGGTGGGGCGGGGGGGGGCGGGGCTCTTTTTTTTTTGGGGCCCCCCCCCTTTTTTTAGATTTTGTTTTTTGGCTCTTGGGATTTATTTTTTTAAAATTTTTTTTTCTTTTTCCTTTGGAAGGGGTTTTTTTTTTTTTTTTTTCCCCCCCCCAAATAGAGCGTTTGGTGTTTTTTTTTTTTTTTTTTGTTTTTTTTGTTTTGTTTTTGTTTTTGAAAAAGAAAAACAGTAAAAAGTGCCGGTTTTAAGGAAAAAAAAAAAAGGGTTTCAAATTTCGCAGGGGGGGGTGAAACCTTTTTTTTTGGGGGGGGTGGGGTTTTTTGTTGTTCCCTGGGTTCCGCGTCAACGTGGAACTTTTCCAAAGTTTTTTTTTTTTTTTGAAAAAAAAAAAAAAAAAAAACAACTAAAAAAAAAAAACCCCTGTACATCCTTTGGTTTAAAAAAAAAAAAAAACCCCTTTTTTTTTTTCTTTTCCATGGGGGGGTTTTTTGGATTCTTGCCATTCACTGGGGTTTTTTTTTTTTTGGGGGGGGGGCAAAAAAAAACAAATTTTTTTTTTTTTTTTGGGGCCTTGTCAACTTTGTTTTCCCCCCTTTTTTTTTTCGGGTATTTTTTTTTTTAAATTGTTTTTTTTTTTTTTTTGTTTTTTTGGGGGGGGGGGTTCTTTTTGTGTTTTTTTTTAAAATAAAATGTTTTTTTTTTTTTTTGTTTACCACCCCCTAAATCTCCTTTTTGTTTTTGTAAAAATGGAACTGGGGGGGGGGGGGTAAAAAAAAATTTTTTTTTTTTGTTTTTTGGGGGGTTTTTTTTAATTTTGAAATTTTTACAAAGAAAAAAAAAAAAAAGGGAAAAAACAATTGGGGTGTTTTTTTTTTTTTTTTCAAAAAAAGTTTTTTTTGTTTTTTTTTTCCCCGCCCTGAAAAAAGGGCAAGGTCCCCCTATACTTTAAGGATAAAGAGTTAAGCCCTTTTTTGGTTTTTTTTTTTGGGACCCCAGTTTGGGGGGTTTTATTTTTTTTGAAAAACCGCTTCTTTGCGAGTTTTTGATTTTTAGATTGCCGTGAACCCCTTTGTTCCCCCCCCCATGGGGTTTGGGTTGGGTTTTTTGTGGTGTTTTTTTTTTTTTTTGTGTTTTTTTTTTCAAATGCAGGTTCACCTTGGTTGGGGGGGGGGGGAAAAAATTTTAAAATTGTGTGGGAAAAAAAACAACCCCTCCCCCCAACCCCGTGGTTTTTTTTTTTTTTTTGTTTATTTTTTTTTTGTCAGGCCCCCCGCAATTTTTTTTTTTTTTAAAAAAAAGAGTGGGGGGGGTTGGTAAAAAATAAATGGAAAAAAAAATGAAACATTAATTATTCATTGGGTTTTTTGTTTTTTGGTTTGTTTTTTTTTTTTTTTTTTTTTTCGAAAAATTTAAGAAATAGCTGGGTGGGTTTTTTTTTTTTTTTGGGGGGTTAAAAAAAATAAAAAACTGTGGGGAAAAAAAAAAAAGGGGGCTGCCCCCGGGGCGCACACAAAAAAAAAAAAAAAAAAAAAAAAAAATTTTTTTTTCTCCCACCACAAAAAAATAAAAAAAGCGGGAGAAGGGGGAAAAACAAAATATGGCGCCCACAAAAAAAAAAAACAAAAAAAAAAAAAAAAAAAAATGCCCCTTTTTTTTCGCCTATTGAGGGGAGATCTGATAATTTTAAAAAAAAAAAACCCCCCCACACAAAAAAAACAAAAAAAAAAGAGAGACCAAAAAAAAAAAAAAAAAACCCAAAAAAAATTTTTTTTTTTTTTTGGGGGGTGGGTTTTTTTTTTTACAGGTAAATATAATTTTTCCGAAACAAAGGGGGAAAAAGAAAAAAAAAAAAAATTAAAAAATAAAAAAAAAAACCCAAAAAAAGAAAAAAAAAAACACACCCCCCCCCAACACACCCCTCTAAAATAAAAAAATCCCAAATAAAAAAAAAAAAATATAGTCCACATTTCCTCACAAAAAAAAAATTAACACAAAAAATTTTTTTTTTAAAAAAACCAAAAAAAAAAAAAAAAAAAAAAAAAAAAAAAAAAATTTTTTAAATTTGTTTTGTTTTTGTTTTTCCTTACAAAAAACAAAACAAAAAAAAAAAAAAAAAATTTTCACGAGTCCCCACGGATGGAAAAAAAAGGGGGTGGGGCCCCGCGGGGGGGGGGGGGGGGGGGGGGGGGGGGGGGTTTTTTAAAAAAAAAAAAAAAAAAATTAAAAAAAAAAAAATTTTTTGTTTTTTTTAAATATTTTTTTTTTTTTTTGCCCAAAAAAAAAAAACACAAAGAAAAAAAACCCAAAAAAACCCCCCCCTGGGCCTTCAACAACTCCCCCATAGTGGCAATTTCACCCCCCAAAAACAATAAGGGTCTTGTTTTTGTGTTTTTTTTTGAAAAGTTTTGTGGGGAACAAAAAAACAATGAAAAAAATTAAAAAAAAT
>JABMCL010001164.1:20000-27500 GCA_018857735.1 Alviniconcha marisindica
AACTCAAAAAAAACCCCCCCCCCCCACCCCACCCCAAAACAACAATACCGGGGGCCCCCCCCCCCCCTTTTTCCCCCCCCCCCCCCTTTTTGTTTTTTAAAGGTTTTTTCTTTTGTTTTTTTTTTTTTTTTTTTTTACCAAAAAACCAATAAAAGGAAAAAAATTTTTTAAGGTTTTTGTTTTTTACCCCCCCCCCCGTTTTAATTAAAAAAAAAAAAAATTTTTGAAAAACCCCCCGCCCTTTGTGGGGAGGAAAAAAAACAAATTGGGGGGGGGGGGTGTGTTTTTTTTTTTTTGGGGGGGTTGTTCCCCCCACCCCACCCCCCCCACACCCCACCCCCCCCCATAATTTAAAAAAACAAAAAACCCCCCCCCCAAACAAAAAATTAACAAAAAAAAAAAACAAAAAAAAAAAAAAAATCAAAAAAATTTTGTTAAACAAAAACAAAAGGGGGGGGGGGGGGTTTTAAAACATTTGGCCAAAAAAAACCTGTGGGGGGGCCTGGTCCCAAAAAAAAACGCCCAAAAAAAAAAAAAAAAAAAAGGCCCCAAAAATTTGGAAAAAAAAAAAAACAAATAACCGGAAAAACCCCCCCCCCCCCCCCCCCCCCCCACCCACCCCCCCCGTTACAAAACAAAAAAAAAGGGGGGAAAAAAAAAAAAAAAAAAAACTTTTTTTTGTTTTGGGGTTTTTTTTTTTTTTTTTGTTTTTGTTTTTTTGTTTTTGTTTTTTTTACACCTTTATTTTTTTTTTTTTTGTTTTTTTTTTTTTTTTTTTTTTTTTAAAAAAAACGGACCCCCCCCCCCCCCCAATTTTTTTTGGTTTTTTTTTTTTTTGTTTTTTTTTTTGGGGGATAATGCCCCCCCCCCCCCCCCCCCTTTTTTTTTTGGGGGAAAAATTTTTGGTTAAACGTCCCCTGGGGGGGGGGGGGTGCCGGGTGCCCCCCCAAAAAAAACACAAAAAATTTTTTTGGTGGGGGGGTGTGTGGTTGGGGTGGGGGGGGGCCCCCACCCACCCCCCACAAAAAAAAAAAAAAAAAATAAAAAAAAATTTTTTTTTGTTTCCCCCCCCGGGGAAAAAAAAAACCCCCTGGAAAAAAAAAAAAACCCTTAACCAAAAAACCCCCCTTTCCCCGTGGGGGTTGGGGGGGAAAAAAGGGGTAAAACCGGGGGGGAAAACACCGGGTTTTTGTTTTTTTTTTTTTGTTTTTTTTTTGTGGCCTTTGTCCCAAAAAAGGAAAAAAAAATTTTTGGGGGGGGGGAAAAAAAAAGGGAAAAAAAAAAAAAAAAAAAACCCCCCCCCCCAACTTTTCACAAAACAAAACCGAAAAAAAAAACCCCCCCCCCCCATTTTTGGGGGTTTTGTATATGTTTTTTTTTTTTTTAAAAAAAAAAAAAAAAAACGGGCCCCCCCCCCCCCCCAAAACCCCCCCCTGTTTGTTTGTTTTTTGGGGGGGGGGGGGGTTTTTTTTTTTTTCTTTTTGGGGGGGGGGGGGGCCCCCGGGGGGGGGGTGGGGGGGGACTGTACAAAACCCCCCCTCCCCCCCCCCCTTTTTTTGTTTCCCTTTTAACTTAAAACCCCCCCCTTTCCCCCCGGGGGCCCCCCCCCCCCCCACCCCAAAAAACAAAAAAAAAAGGGGGGGGGGTGGGGGTGGGGGGGGGTGCCCCCCCCCCCCCCCCCCCTTTTGAAAAAAAAAAGTGGGTCCCCCCCCCCCCACCCCCCCCCCCCTTTCCCCCCCCCCCCCCGGCGGAAAATTTTCCCCCCCCCCCCCCCGGAACAAAAAGGGGTTTTTTTTTTTTTTTTTAAAATCAAAAAAAAACCCCCACAAAAAAAAAAAAAAAAAACCCCCCCCCACCCCCCCCATTTTTTAAAACCCCCCCCCCCCCCCTTTTTTTTTTTAACTTTTTTTGTTTTTTTTTTTTGGTACAAGGTGGGTTAGCCCCCCCCCCCGCCCCCCCCCCCCCCCCCTTGGGGGGTTTTTTTTGGTGGGGGTTTTTTTTGTTTTTTGTTTAAAAAAAAATCCGGCCCCTTTTCCCCCCCCTTTTTTTTTGTTTTTTTGGGGGTTTAAAAAATTTTAAAAAAAAAACCAAAACCACAAAGGGGCCGGGGGTGGGGGGGAAAAAAAAAAAAGGGGGGAAAAAACAAAAAAAAAAAAAAAAAAAAAAAAAAAAAAAAGGTTTGCCCCCCCCGCCCCCCCCCCCCCCCCAAAAAAGTTTTTTTTGGTGTTTGTTTTGGTGTTTTTGTTGGGAGTTGGGGGGGCCCCCCCCCCCCCCCCCCACCCCCAAAAAAATTTTTTTTCCCCCCCCTTTTTTAAAAAGGGGGTTTTTTTTTTTTTTTTTTTTTTTTTTTTTTTTTTTTTTTTTTTTTTTTTTTTTTTTTTTTTTTTTTTTTTTTTTTTTTTTTTTTTTTTTTTTTTTTTTTTTTTTTTTTTTTTTTTTTTTTTTTTTTTTTTTTTTTTTTTTTTTTTTTTTTTTTTTTTTTTTTTTTTTTTTTTTTTTTTTTTTTTTTTTTTTTTTTTTTTTTTTTTTTTTTTTTTCCCCCCCCCCCCCCCCCCCCCCCCCCCCCCCCCCCCCCCCCCCCCCCCCCCCCCCCCCCCCCCCGGAAAAAACCCCCCCCCCCCCCCCCCCAAAAAAAAGGCAAAAAATTTTTTTTTTTTTTAAAACATTCCCCCCCCCCCCCCCCCCCCCCCCCCCCCCCACCCCCCCCCCCTTTTTAAAAACCCTTTCCCCCCCCCCCCCCACCTTCCCCCCCCCCCCCCCCCCCCCCCCCCCCCCCCCCCCCCCCCGGGCTTTTTTTTTTTTCCCCCCCCCCCTTTTTTTTTTTTTTTTGCCCCCCCCCCCCCCCCTGGGGGGGGGTTTTTTCCCCCCCCCCCCCCCCCCCCCTTTTTTTAAAAAAAAAAATTTTGTTTTTTTTTTTTTTTTTTTTTTTTTTTTTTTTTTTTTTTTGGGGGTTTTTTTTTTTTGTTTTTGTTTTACCCTTTTTTTTGGGCCCCCCCGGGTTGGTTTTTTTTTTTTTTTTTGTTTTCCCCACCCCCCCACCAAACCCCCAAAAAAAACCCTTGTTTTTTGCCCCCCCCCCCCCCCCCCCCCCCCCTTTGGTTGGTGGTTCCCCCCCACCCCCACCCCCTTTTTTTTTTTTGTGTGGGGGGGGGTGTGTGGGGGGGGAAAAAAAAAAAAATTGGGGGGCCCAAAAAAGAAAAAACCAATAGCAACCCATTTTTAAAAAAAATTTTTTTTTTTCCCCCCCCCCTTTTGCCCCCCCGTCAACCCCCACCCCCCCCCTTTTTGGGGGGGGGGGGGGGGGGGGGGGGTTTTTTTTTTTTTTTTTTTTTTTCCCCCCCAAGCCCCCCCCCCCCCCAAGGGGGGGGGGGGGGGGAAATGCCCCCCCCCCCCCCCCCCGCCCAAAAAAAAAACAAAACCAAAAAAAAAACCAAAAAAAAAGGTGGGGCCACCCCCCCCCCCCCCCCCCCCCCCCCACCTTTTTGTGTTCCCCCACCCCTTTTTTTTTAAAACCCCGGAAAAATTTTTTGGGAAACCAAAAAAAAAAAATGGGTTGGGGGGGGGGGTGGGGGGGGGGGGGGGGGGGGGGGGGGGGAAAAGTGGTTGGGGGGGGGGGGGGGGGGGGGGTGGGGGGGAAAAAAAAAAAAAAAAAAAAAAAAACCCCCCCCCAGCCCCCCCCCCCCCCCCCCCCCTTTTGAAAAAAAAAAAAAACCCCCCCCCCCCCCCCCCCCCCCTTTTGGGGGAAAGAAAAAAAAACCCCCCCCCCCCCCAACCCCCCCCCCCCCCCCCGACCCCCCCCCTTTTTTGGGGGGAAAAAAAAAAAAAAAACAAAAAAAAAAAAAAAAAAAAAAGTTTTTTGTTTCCCCCCCCCCCCCCCCCCCCCCCCCCCCCCCCCCCCCAAAAAACCATTTTTTTTTTTTTTTTTTTTTTTTCCCCCCCCCCCCCCCCCCCCCCCCAATTGGGGGGGTTTTTTTCCCCCCCCCCCCCTTTTTGGGGGGGGGGGGGGCCCCCCGGTGTTCCCCCCCCCCCCCCTTTTTAAAAAAATTAAAAAAAATGCCCCCCCCCCCTTTGTTTTTTTTTTTTTTTTTTTTTTTTTTCCCCCCCCCCCCCCCACCCCCCCTTTTTTTTTTTTAAAAAACAACCCAAACAAAAAAAAACCCCTGGGGGGGGGAAAAGGGGAAAAACCACCCCCCCCCCTGGGGAAAAATTTTTTTCCCCCCCCCCCCCCCCCACACAAACACACACAAAAAAAAACAAAAAACAAAAAAAAAAAAAAATTTGTTTTTTTTTTTTCCAAAAAAAAAACAAAAAAAATTTTTCCCCTTGTTGTTGTTGGTTTTTTGTTTTGTTTGCAAAACCCCCCCCCCCCCGGCTGTTTTTGTTTTTTTTTTTTTTTTTTTTCAAAAAAAAAATTGGGGGGGGGGGCCCCCCGGGGCCCAAAAAAAACCTTTTTTTTGTTCCCCCCCCAAAAACAGAAAAAACCCCCCTTGGGGAAAAAAATCCCCCCCACCCCCCCCAAGGGGGGCCCCCCCCCCCCCCCCCCAAAAAAAAAAAAAACGTTTTTTTGTGTTTTTTTTTTGTTCCCCAAAAAAAAAAACCGAAAAACCCCCCGGGGGGGGGGGGGGGGGTTTTGTTTTTTTTGGGGTTGTTTTTTTTTTTTTTTTAGGGGGGAGTTTCCCCCTCCCCCCCCCCAAAATTTGGGGACCCCACCTTTTTGTTTTTTTTTTTTTTTTTTTTTTTGTTTTTTTTTTTGTTTTTTTGCCCCCCCCCCAAAACCGTCCCCCCCCCCCCCCCAAACCCCCCCCCACAAAAAAAAAAAAAAAATTGGGGGCCCCCGGCCCCCCCCCCCCCACCCCCAAAAAAAATGGTTTTTTTTTTTTTTTGTTTTCCCCCCCCCACCCCCCCCCCAAAAAAAAAAAAAAAAAAAAAAAAAAAAAAAAAAAAAGAAAAAGGGAAAAAATTTCCTTTAACCTTTTTTTTTGTCCCCCCAAAAAGAAAAAAAAAAAGGTCCCCCCCCCCTTTTTTTGTTTTTGGGGAAAAATTTTGGGGGAAAAGGCCACCCCAAAGTTTTTTTTGTTTTTTTTTTTTTTTGGGGGGGGGCCCCCCACCCCCCCCCCCTTTTTTTTTCCCCCCCCCCCCCCAAAAAAAAAAAAAAAAAAACAAAAAAAAAGAAAAAAAAAAAAAACCACCCCCCCAAAAAACCCCCCCCCCCCCCCCCCCCCCCAAAAGCCGTTGGGGGTGGGGGGGGGGTGGGGGGGGGGGGGGGGTTTTTGTTGGGGGGGGGGGGGTTTTTTTTTTTTTTTTTTTTTTTTTTTTCCTTCCCTAAAAACCCCCCCCTTTTTTGTTTTTCCCCCCCCACCCCCCCCCCCCCCCCAAAAACCCCCCCCCCCCCCCGCCCCCCCCCCTCCCCCCCCCCCCCCCCCCCCCCCCCTTCCCCCTTTTTTTTGTGTGGGTTTTTTTTTTGGGGGGGGAAAAAACAACAAAAAAAAAAAAAAAATCCCACCCGGGCCCCCCCCAAAAGGGGGGGCCCCCCCCCCACACCCCCCCCCCAAAAAAAAAAAACCCAAAAAAAAAAAACCCCCCCAAGGGGGGGGGGGGGGGGGGGGGGGGTAAAAAAACAACAAAAAAAAAAAAAAAAAACAAATTTAAAAAAAAAAAAAAACTTTTTTGGGGTGGGGTGGGGGGGGGGGGGGGGGGAGGGAAGGCCCGGGGGGGGGGGGGGTTGGGGGGGGGTCGGGGGGGGGGGGGGAAAACCCCCACCCCCCCCCCGGGAGTTTTGGTTTTAAAAAAAAACAAAAAAATGGGGGTAAAAATAAAAAAACCCCCCCCCCCCCCTTTTGGGACCCCCACCCCCCCCCATTTCCCCCCCCGAAAAAAATTTTAAAACTTGGGTAAACGGGGTTTTTTAAAAAAAAAACTTTTTTTTTTTTTTTTTCCCAAACCCCCTTTTACAAAAAAACCTTTTTAAAAAAAAATTTTGCCCCCCCCCACCCCCCCCCCCCCGGGGGGAATTTTTTTTTTTTTTTTTCAGAAAAGGGGGTGGCCCCCCCCCCCCCCCCCGGGGGACCCCCTTTTTTTTTTGGGGGGCCCCCCCCCCCCCCCCCCCCAAAGGGGGGGGGGGGGTTTTTTGGGGGGGTGTTTTTTTTTTTTTTTTTTTTTTTTTAAAAAAATGGGGGGTTTTTTTTTTTTTTTTAAAAAAAAAAAACCCCCCCTTTTTTTTTGGGAAACCCCCCAAGGGGGGGGGAAAAAAAAAAAAAAACACCAAAAAAAAAAAAAAAAAAAAAACACAAAAAAAAATTTTTCCCCCCCCCCCCACCCCCCCCACCCCCCCCCCCCCCCCCCCCCCGGCCTTTTTTTTTTTGTTGTTTTTTTTTTTTTTTTTTTTTTTTTTTTCACAACAACCCCACAAAAAACAATTAAAAATTTTTTGGGGGGGGTTTTTTTTTTTTTTTTAAGACAGGAAAAAAACAAAAACACACCAACAACAACAAAACCCCCCCCTCTTTTTTTTTTTTAAATGGGGAAACAAACCTTTTCCTTTTTTTTTTTTCCCCCCCCCCCCCAAAGGGGGGAAAAAAAAGAAAAAAAGGGGGGGGCCCCTTTTTTTTTGTTTTTTTTCCCCCCCCCCTTTCCCCCCCCCCCCCCTTTTGGGGGGGGAAAAAAAGAAAAAAACCCCCCCCAAAAAAAAAAAAAACCCCTCAAAAGTTTTTTTTTTTTTTTTTTTTTTTTTTTTTTTTCCCCCCCCCCCCCCCCCACCCCCCCCCGATCCCCCCCCCCCCCCCCCCCCACCACCCCCCCCCCCCCCTTTTAAAAAAAAAGCCCCCACCCCCCAAAAAACAAAAAAAAAAAAAAAAAAACAAACCAAAAAAAAAAAATGTTTAAACGGGGGGGGGGGAAAAAAAAAAAAAACAAAAAAAACAAAAAGGTTTTTTTTTTTTTTAAAAAAAAAAAAAAAAAAAAAAAGGGGGGGGGGGGTTTAAAAAAAAAAAAACAAAAAAAAACAAAATTTGGTTTTTTTTTCCCCCCCCCCCCCCCCCCCCCCCCCCCCCCCCAAAAAAAAAACACAAAAATTTTTTGTTTGGGGGGGGGGGGGGGGGGGGTTTTTTTTTTTTAGAAAAGAAAAAAAAAAAAAAAAAAAAAAAAAATTTTTCCCCCCCCCCCCCCCCCCCCCCCCCCCCCCCCCCCCCCCCAAATTTTTTTTTTTTTTTGTTTGTTTTTTTTTTACCCCCCCCCCCCCCCCCCCCCCCCCCCCCCCCCCCCCCACCCCCCCCCCCCCCCCCCCCCCACCCCCCCCCCCCCCCCCCCCCCCCCCCCCCCCCCCCCCCCCCCCCCCCCCCCCCCCCCCCTGGGGGTAAAAGGGGGGTGTTTTTTTTTTGGGGGGGTTGGGGGGTGGGGGGTTTTTTTTTTTTTTTTTTTTTTTTTTTTTTTTTTCCACCCCCCCCTCCCCCCCACTTTTTTTTTTTTTTTTTTGGGGGGGGGGGTTTTTTTTTTTTTAAAAAA
>JABMCL010002826.1:0-22500 GCA_018857735.1 Alviniconcha marisindica
ACAGGTATCTGTTTACCCGTTTGACTGTCAAAAACTTTGGTGGTATATTTAATTGTTATTTGACCTTGAAAGCACATCTGCAATCGGGTACATTCAGCTAATTTTGAACTTCGTTGCACTAGTTCCATCTGTACTGTCTGTTGACAGATGCCATAAAAACCCTTGTTCTTTCACTCCTTAACTACCACAATTTTCTCCTGTCTGGCTGTCCTCATATCTCATAAACAAACTATAAAAATAAAAAATATAAAAAAAATATAACAACGCTGCTCGCTTGTCCTGAGACTCACTTCTAGGTGCTACAACTGCTTAAACTAGACTGTTCCTCGATATTTGATTGAATTCCTTGAAGTTTACGAACCAACTCGCCAGCAACATTCCTTTCTTTGTCTTCCCTCTGTGCGCACGAACTCGCTTGGTCAGAGGTCGATTTCCTATGCTGCACCGTCTGTCTGGAACAGTCTCCTTTGCAGTTAGGTCATCAAACACTCACATCTTTCAAATCACCTCTGAAATTTCTCTCTCTTTTTCAATCTATCCTACTGACAATGTCACGAGAGTGAATGAGTGTGTGTGTGTGTGTGTGTGTGTGTGTGTGTGTGTGCGTGTGTGCGTGTGTGTGTGTGTGTGTGTGGTGTGTGTGTGTGTGTGTGTGTGTGTGTGTGTGTGTGTGTGTGTGTGTGTGTGTGTGTGTGAGTGCGTGCGCGCGCGCGCGCGCAGATTCTCAGATGATTAACCCGTCAGTAACCGTTTCCTTCCTCCTCCTCCAAAAGGGCAGGGGATCGGGTGCAACTCGGGGGGAAGCACGCGAAGGCCCAGCGAACGTCGTTACGACTGACGGCTATGATGCTGCTCATCTTCGTCAGCTTTTTCGCGGGCACCACCCCCTACTTCATCACCAACCTGGTCGACCCCCGACAGACCCAGCCCATGGCCCACATCTGGGTGCCCTGCGCCGCCTGGCTCCTCTATAGCATTAACCCCGTCATCTACACCGTCATGGACCGCAACTTCAGGAAGTCGTACAAGCAGCTTTTGTTTCTCCTGCTGTGCAAAGAAGTGGGCGGTAGCCACCACAGCAGGCAGAATTCACTGCTATGGATAACTTCCTGCTGGCGCATCAAAGCACCTTGTTCGGCTGTCTCTTCTGCCGGGACGGCGTCACTGAATTGGACACAGGAGCAGCCTACTCATAGAAAAATAGGAACTCTCTCAGCTGAGAGTTCACGCTCTTACGACTGGGTTGCCAGTGCGTTTCTTGTCTCCTCTACACAGAACGAGTTCCACAAAACACGTGAGCCTCCGCAAAAAGAAGAACTCCATGAGGTAGACGAGGTCAACGTCTTGGTCGACGACCTCCATAAGGCAGACGAGGTAAACGTCTTGGACGACGACTTTCATAAGAAAGACGAGGCCAACGTCTTGGAGAACGACCTCCATAAGGTAGACGAGGTCAAGGCCTTGGAGGACGATTTTCGTAAGGCAGACGAGGTCAACGTCTTGGACGACGACTTTCATAAGGTAGACAAGGTCAACGTCTTGGAGAACGACCTCCATAAGGTAGACGAGGTCAACGCCTTGAAAGACGACCCCCATAAGGTAGACGAGGTCAACGCCTTGGAGGACGACCTCCATACGGTAGACGAGGCCAACGTCGTGGTCGACGACTTCCATCAGGTAGACGAGGTCAACATCTTGGACTATGGCTTCCATAAGGTAGACAAGATCAACGTCTTGAACGACGACATCCATCAGGTAGACGAGGGGACGTCTTTTGGGACGATGACTTCTAGTGAAGCCACACTACCAGCTAGATCGGTTGATGACCCCTCTGTTGGGGATGGGACACAACTTGACACGACGGTATCCGAGGCAAGCAGAACTCTTATCTTGTGAAGCCGGCATGCTGCAAGTCAGGAAAGTTCGGGAGAAATGGAAGGGCGTTTCTCGGTGTGGTCGTTGGGAGCTTACATGAGTGCTGTGCAAAGTTGGGGAGGAACAGCAGCCCGGATGTCTTGCATGTCCTTCCCCTAGAGTGCTGTGTTATAACCGCCAGCATCAGCTGTTCCCAAGGTGCCGTGGTGGATAATTCAGGAGTCGATTGTTCCCCCCTGGGTCTATCATCGACTGCTTGGAGCTGGCATGGCAATCTGTCGTCCAGTCTGTGACAGGCTGCGTTATACTGGATTGTAAAGGTCATCTCAAAACGAGGTTCTTCCAACTCTAGTCCTTCACTGTCAGAGACTGCAGCTGTCAGTGTTTTCACTATATATATATAGACAGACAATGTCACAGACATCTTCTTCAGCATCGAGATTGTTCCAGGCACACAAAGCACACGGAAATTAATCATCTAGATATATTCTTTCTTTTGAAAACGTTTAGATCTGCAGGTACCGTCGGTGTAGACAGTGGTCTTTGACGGCACCAAATGACAGACGTGTTAAGAAACAAATGCGTTAGTTAGCGCTCAAAAGATGTCACACAAACACAACAACAAAGACCCGAGTTGCCTACGGTAACTCACCTGGCATTCGAGTAAATACAAGGTACATTAAGTCCACGCAGAACTGAAAGCAACCACACAGATAAACGGACGAGAGAGACACAGAGGGAAAGCAAGCGAGCGAGCGAGAGAGAGAGAGAGAGAGAGAGAGAGAGAGAGAGAGAGAGAGAGACAGGACCCCCCCCCCCCCCCACCCACCACACACACACACAGAGGACGAGCAAGCGAGCGAGCAAGACTGAGTGTGTGGTGTGTGGGTGCGGGGGGGAGGGGGGGGGGGGTCTGTCTGTCTGTCTCCGGGGGGGTGCGTGCGTGCGTACACAGCCAAATGAAAAGACGGGTTTTGGAACTAGCTGTCATAACGAGTGGGTTTTTTCTTAGGGTGGTCTTTCGGCAACGCATTGCACAAACAGGAGGTGGGAAATAGATGGAGAAGGTTTCCGTACCTGAAGTGGTTTGGGAGACAGATGGAACCAATCAAGAGCTCGGGCACAGACACTTAACATAGGCGGATTTGAGGGCGTGTGAAAAGCGACAGAGAGGGAGTGTGTAGTGTGTGTGTGTGTGTGTGTGTGTGTGTGTGTGTGTGTGTGTGTGTGTGTGTGTGAGCGTTGGGGAAGCGGACTGACCTCAGAACGAATGTCTTTATCGAAAAAAAGAAAAAGAAAACGCCCACAACCATCCGATGTCAAATGCCTGTAAACCGCGAGTTTCACCTGCGTGCGTGCGTGTGTTACTTTCCCCTGCCTCATGTAACTTTCAGGTAATTGCAAGGTGCACAAGGGTCCCTTAATCATCATGAACAGTTATCATACAACACTTCGTTAATATTACACCCAAACACACACACTCACGCACACACACACACACACACACACACACCACACACACACACACACACACACACACACACACACACACACACACACACACACACACACACACACACACGCTTGCGCGCACACGCACATACAGCAGTAGTAAAAAATAAAAATAAACAGCAGCAGCAACAACAAATAACAACAGAAAAATGCGTCGGCAGAAATGAAGCTCTATACAAAAACATCCGACTGGAAAAGGCTGTTCACGAGGTACTAAGTGTGAATACCGAGTGAGACCATCCGATTCCCATAACCTAATTTAGAGGTCACAAAACTACTCCCGAGATTGAAACGTTAATTTACAAGACGACCATAAGTGCATTTAACAGCACATACTGCCCCCGGTGAGCACGTGCCTGATTCACGAACCTCTTTAGAACCTCTTTAGACTCGATCACCGGAGGCCGAGTTTGGCAAACAGGAAACGGGGCAGCGATTTCCCTGCTCGCCATGTCCTCGACACGCCCATAACTTAGTCACAAGACTTATCAATCTACATTAGCCTACCTGCTGTGTAGGATGTGCTGCAGATCAGCTATCGTTTACATTAACCAGTTTACTGCCATGATGTCACTTGAAAACGACCAATAATAGTGTAAAATTTGAAACCACTAAGCCTTTCTGTCTTCTTTTTCGCACTGGCATGTGAAAGGATTTTCATCAAAACACATAGCATTGAAAGTAGATATTATAGGACCAGAAAATATACTGTTTGCAGTAGCTTTCAGCCCGGAAATGTTACAGGCTGGGGCAGTGAAGGGATTAATACTGATATAGTTACAAGAAGCTGCAGCTTGGTGGGTGAGCTACTCCCTGTCTTGGGCGACATGACAAGTTAGTCTCGTATCAGAGGAGATTAGCATGTTTGGAGTGGAAGTCATTGACTTGGCGATGACAAGAGACAACTGATTCATGTCAGTGGCAGGAAATGTGAGAGACAGAAGGGGGGCAAGAGAGAAGACAAGAGCGGGAATTGAGGGGGCAGAGAGAGAGAGAGGGGGGGGGGGGGGGCAGAGAGAGAGAGAGAGAGAGTGTGTGTGTGTGTGAGTGTGTATGTGTGTGCGTGTGCGTGTGTGTGTGCATGGGTGCGAGAGTATGTGTGTGTGTGTGTGCATGCGTGTGTGTGTGTGTGTGTGTGTGTGTGTGTGTGTGTGTGTGTGTGTGTGTGTGTGTGTGTGTGTGTGTTGCTTTGGATATACAATTCCGTAAAATGAAAGAAAAACACAAATCACCAGGCGTGTTTTTGTTGTTGTTGTTTTTTAAACGACCGGAGGAGTAACTTGTATTACTTACCCAAAAGCCATCGGACTGCTCAGGTGTGCTGACTCCCTTTCTATTGACGGGATCTTTACTGAAAGCAGAGAAGCAGTTCATTAGACTAACCTACAGATGATGAATCCCCACCCCACCCTCACCCACACCCCTCTCTCTCTCCCTCTCTCACACACACACACACACACACACACACACACACACACACACACACATTTGTAGAAAAACAGTGCGACACAGTAACAAATAATCCCAATGGCAATTCACAACCATAGTTTGTGATCTGTACAGGCTTTCTTTATGACAGGTTTATAAAACAGAGGACACACAAATCGAAAACGGAGGGGACAAAAAGGACAACAACAACAAAGAAGAAGAAGAAAGATGCAACCTCAAAAACGAAGAGGGAAAAACACACACAAAAACAAAACATGAACAATTATAATTCAAAGCCCTTTTAACACATTGAAAACGCAGTCTGAACTGATTTCTCACCTAACGGTTCACCGTTACTTATTCAAGGCTATATTGCATCATTGGGTCATATGATCCGATACGTATATATTCAACGCCGCGTTGGCTCCTCGGGTAATATGATCCGATACGTATTCAATGCAGTATTGCCTAATCGGATAATATGAACCGACACGTGTTCAACGCCGTATTGCTTCATCGGATAATATGGTATGATACAGATTTAACGCTGTATTGCTTCATCGGATCATATGAATCGACACGTGTTCAACGCCGTATTGCTTCATCGGATCATATGGTCCGGTACATATTTAATTCTGCATTGCCTCATGGGATCATATGAACCGATACGTGTTTATCGCTGCATTGCTTCATGGGATCATATGAACCGATACGTGTTTAACGCTGTATTGCTTCATCAGATCATATGAACCGAAACGTGTTTAACACTGTATTGCTTCATCGGATCATATGAACCGACACGTATTCGACGCTATATTGGATCCGACACGCATTCCATGAGTTAAAAATTTGGCCTAAACCGGCCAGTTTACTTGAGGCAATGCGATCGCATGTTTTATCACGCTACCCTTTTTTCTTAGACGTCTGCGGTAGCGTGATGCGCCAACTTAGTTGAGCCCTTACAAACACACTCACAATGAAACCGATAAGAAGCATCGTTTTAATATACACCTGAAAAAAACAGCACTTGTAGATCCATATGTAGGTAAACAGTAATAAATCAAAAGGCAAAGAATGGAAGCCAAAGGAAGATGGACTTTCGGTCAACCGCGTAGGTTATATACAAAAGACGTAAAATGTCACTCGATAGATGAACAAATACATAAAACGATCAATTTACGGACCACAACACTAAAGCCGTATATAATACATAACTTTACTACAGCAAAAATATATGAGCAATGTGACGAACAATGATAACGAATAATAAGCACAGTATAGCCATACTAGTGGCTACACTGACGAGAGAGGGACAGAGACAGAGACAGAGAGAGGGGAGAGGGGGGGAGCGAGAGAGAGGGAAAGAGAGAGAGGGGGGATGGAGAGAAAGCGAGAGAGAGGGAAAGAGAGAAGGGGGAGAGGGAGGGAGAGAAAGAGAGAGAGAGACAGAGACAGAGAGAGAGAGTCTCAGAGAGTGAGGGGGGGGGGGGGGGGGGGGGGTCTCAACCAGACAGGCCGGTGAACCCGAGAGACAAGATTTCTGTGATAACGTTCAAATTCCCAAAGCACAAAAATCCCGACGACCGTCTGCCTTGCCAAAGCCTACAAAAAGTGTTAGCATCGACCATAACAGTGCCCACGTAAGTAACCCTAATAGACCCACAACTCAGACACATTCAACAAACTGGAGCTGCACGGCCGCGAATAAAAGTCCATTCAGTTCCCATTCGGCCAACCATTTCTTTCGCTTAGTCTGGATGAAATATTGCCGAGACTTAAAGTCAAGCGTAAAGTCTGGCGCTCCCAGACCCTGGATCGGTGGACTGTTGGCAGTCACAGACACACTGTATCTGCACCATGGACTTATTGGGCGATTCAGGTGGGGTTGTTAACTCCCTTGACTTTTGCCCTGCATCGCTTAAGTCTCTTGGCTGCTTTTACTTCCGGTGCGTACTTTCTTCACAATGGAAGGCGGTGACAGTGAATTTGCGAATTTTCCACTGCCAACTTTAAAGACATTTTTGGAGTCCCGTAGTCATAATGTGTCTGGCAAGAAGCAATAACTTGTTGCTCGTGCTATAGGATGCCCCAAAACGCATTTTTTCTACAACTCGCGGTCAGCCAAAAAACGACGCAAAGACACTTTTTTTTCTACCCTCCATCCCCTTTCCACGGTAATTTTTGCAACTGTAACAGTATTGGCATTTGTACTGCTTCGCGATTCTAAGTTTAACTTCCACTGTTATACACAGTGTGAAGCAACGCCTACTCAGAAATCGGCCCGGAAGTGCGCTGCGACCTCTCGCGACTTCTTGCGCGAAAGATTACAAAGCGCATTCACTCTAGCAAACCAGCTTCGCTGAATCGCCCAAGATATAGGTCCACGATTTGCACGCAGGCAAAAGCTCTAGCCCCTTACGTCAGTCGTAATTCGGGCCGATCATGGCGGCTTTCAGGGCAGGAACGCCAAAACGTGTGACCAACGATAATGTAGTGTAGTATCTCTGGTGTGACCGAATAATAAGGGTAAAAAAAAAAATGTAGGTAGACGGGGGCCGAGGAATTTTACACGCACAAAAACGTGTGACCAATGATAATGTAGTGTAGTATCTCTGGTGTGACCGAATAATAAGGGTAAAAAAAAAAAAAAATGTAGGTAGACGGGGGCCGAGGAATTTTACACGCACACACACACACACACACACACACACACACACACACACACACACACACACACACACATGCCCTGCTCAATGTTGGTAATCCGCGCATTTGGGTTATTGAGAAAAATATCTCAAATATTTCTGGCGCACGTTTCAAGTAATCCGCAAAGGGTTTTGCACGATTTTGCTCTTTTCCAGTAAAGTGCATGCAAAGATTACCTTGCTAGCTCATTACCAGTGATGCGCGCAAGGCGACGTGAAAGGTTGAGAAACGCACACTGCACGTGCGGGCAGCTATAAATAATATTACCCGTCGAGGGGGTGGAGCTTGGCGTACAGAAAGTTGCCTTTAATTCTCTGTGTTGTCGGTGGGTCACATAAAACATACAACAGACACTACGCTGAATTAAGCATTCAGCACTGATTGGATAGTTAGTTACTTACTAACAGGATTTTAACGTCCTGTCAACCGCCCTGGGTCACCTCAGGACAATCGTATTCAGCAAATGCACATTTCAAAACATTTCTCAAATATATAAACCTTTTGTCAAGTCAATCCACAAAATCACTCCCTACGCAAACATAAAACAAATATACATACACAAACATCAAACACACATTTTCGAAAAGTCAGTCCCTTCAATATTACCTTTTTTAAAAGAGCACGTAGAGATAGGACATGCTGGTATCGTCGACCATTCCGTCTAATTTATTGATAACGGACTAAAGAAAAATAGAAAATAAGGAATGAACAGAAGGTAAAAAAAAAAAAAAAAATCAGTTATATAAATGCATAATGGCAAACACCAGTGCCACATGGCAGCAAGCTGCACATACCACCCACCAACTATCATCTCCTAGCTGCTCAACAAGAGCCATACAATGAAGCCTAACTCTTTAACGAAAAATGTTTGAGAGTTTCTCTGGAAAAATGTGAGGAGAATGGACCATTAGCAGAAAAATAAACAAGATAGAAAGAACAAGAGGACTAGGCAGAAAGAAAAAAAACAAGAGAAGAGATATAATCTCCCTTCGAGGCGTATAGGCTGGAATAGAAGCTATGGAACATAAAACGCGGGTCAGACCTGGAAAAAAAAAGCATGGACACAGAGTCACTTCTTCCACTGAATGTAATGCGTATCTGAGTGAGAGAAGACTGATCGGGGGGAGAGAGAGAGAGAGAGAGAGAGAGAGAGAGAGAGAGAGAGAGAGAGAGAGAGCGCGTGTGTGAGTGTGTATAGAATGGCATACTTGATGGTTCTGGTCTGCTGAATTGCAACTAAATGCTATTGTCACTGGCTGATTGTACAGCGCAGTGACTTGACTCGGGTTTGAGAACAGCGCTTAATAAAAATAAAAATAAAAATATATTACGTACGCGCGCGCACGTACACACTCTTCTTCTCCCTCCCCCCCTCATTGGCTGGCCTAAGCAACAGGTGCTTGGCGTCGCATATGTTCATTTTTCCCGCCGCTGATGCCACGTAATGATTAAAACTCCTCTATGACCCTCTCCACCGTGCAATATGCCATGCACGACGACGAAAGAGACGAAGACGAACGAGCCGTAAAGTCAACGGCACCACAGGCGTACGTGTGTTTGAGTGCATGCATGGAGGATCTCTCCCAGGCTCCGAGACCTGGGGTGCCTCAGTTACGGATGGTGTGTCAATCTAGGTGGTCTTCCTTTGGGCGTGCAGTTATATTCACCGGTCGTGGTGGACTAGCTGGTTATCAGGAGGCGGGGCCCGTAAAGACAAAGTGTAAACACTGAGCGTGTATTTTATAGCTCGGGTATCTCCAGTGGTGGCATGCGGGCTGGGAAAACTCCCTGTGTGCGTGTGGCTGAGGATAGGGAGGGGGGCATGATAATTAACACACTTTAGATCTCTCTCTCCCTCTCTCTCTCTCCAAAGACCTTTCCCTACGCAGGGGTCTTTCTCTGTGCGTGATGATAATGAGAGAGAGAAGAGAGAGAGAGAGAGAGAGAGAGAGAGAGAGAGAGAGAGAGAGAGAGACAGACAGACAGACAGACAGACAGACAGAGACAGACAGACAGACAGACAGACAGACAGACAGACAGACAGACAGATAGATAGAAAAACACACCAAAAAACACTCACTTTCCCCTGACCATCTCACAAATCAGATATCACTCCACTAATGCCAGACTCCCTTCACTTCACTCCACGCCGGTCACTCTCCGTGCAATCTGCACACCTGACGGCCATCTGACGGACCGGGGCCCTTCATTAACACACCCGCCTCTTTAACTTCAACGCAGTTTACCTGGCCCTTCTGGGAGGGCCCTGCTGTTGCTTTAGCGTCTGGGAATCACTTCCTGGATGAAAAAAAGGAGCTAAATTATGTGGTGTGTGTGTGTGTGTGTGTGTGTGTGTGTGTGTGTGTGTGTTGTGTGTGTGTGTGTGTGTGTGTGTTTGCGCGCGCGCGCGCGCGCGCGTTTTTGTCAGTGTCTGCGGTGTGTATGTGCGCGCGTCAATGTCGGAACGTGTGTGTGTGTGCGTGCGTGTGTGCGTGCGTGCGTGTGTGTGTGTTGGGGGGGGGGGGGGTGACGTCAGCGTGTTTGTGATTGCGTTTGTGTATATGCGTGCACGGTGCCAGTGTGTGTGTGTGTGTGAGCGCGGGCGCAAGCCCGGTACAGGTGGTGGCATTCCCCGAAGAAAGACGACAGAGACAGTCGCACTATCCAGTCTCATCAACCCGTAAAGCTGGCTGAATGTCAACAGAAAGGTGCCGGTAGTTACCACCCGCTCCCCACGCCGTGCACACACATGTAGTAATGAAGGGGGGCGGGGAGGGAACAACAGACAGACCAAAGGAAGGAAGGAGGCGTAGGGGGGAGGGGGGTGGGGGGCTGGGCAACAGACAGACAGACAGACAGCAAAAGGAGACGCTGCGCTACAAGGCCTCGGTTTTTCGTCTCACAGGCCGTAAGAAAGGCCAAGGATGGAACGAAGTACCGCTACCAAAGACCGTACAGATAGATCTACATGAAAAGAGACTGTACAGAAAACGAATGCACATATTAACTGATCCTACACATCCATTGAGATTCTACTTTGATAGCAGACTCAGCAACAGGAGTGGAAGATTTTTACTCCCGAGAATATATACTAACCGTTATAAAGCCTCGTTTTTACCCTCTGCTCTGTCCGATTTTAATGACAATTATACTATTACCAGTCATTAACTGTGTGCGCGCAAGCGTCAGGACATCTCCTGATGATGATAACTTTCCAAGGGAGGGTGGGGGATGTGTGTACCTAATGATGATTTAATTTGAGTTTTAATGTTTTGGTTTGTCAGAGGAAGCATTATTCCAGGTCATTTTGGGTTTGCTAGGTATTTCTTTAGTGTATGCAGATTGTGAGAAAGGGGGTGTATTTCTAAGAGAGTGTGCGTTTCATGACTGAATTATTGTGATAAGTGAAATTCAGTTCTTGGTATTGCGTTAATGTATAAGATCGAACGACAGCTGGGATGAATACAGTATACTGTTATTGTTGTTGTTGTTATTGCATGCTTAGCTGTACAAGCTGTGCTGTAACCGAGAATGGGAGCTGGTGGACGTGAGAGCTAGCTAGTAACGCCACTCAAGATCAAAAGGAAAGACGAGCTGCTGTGGGTGAGAGGAAGAAGCACGTACACGTACCACAGCGTCTGGCCTGATGGCCGCTGAAGAGGCAAACTCCTAGCACTGGTTTACGACATCCTTCCTCCGACCAGAGTTTGAAGGAAGGTGCCGGAACGCGATGCTCGGAGTGTGCTGAAGTGGCTCTCTTGCCCAAGGTATTTTGACGCGTGCGCCACCCCCCCCCCCATTTCCTTCTTTAAAACAAAAAAAAAAACAAAAAACAAAACTAAGACGGTGACCTATAAACAGGCAATAACTGGGACATTATAATGCATGTTTTGTTTGGCTTTGCTGGAGGCTGAGGTTGTTGCGGGTGCGGAGTGGGGGGGGGGGGGGGGGGGGGGGGGGGGAGGGCGACGACAGGGGGTAAGAACACCTGTGATGATCAGAGGGGTGAAGAGAGAGGGAAGGAAGTAATAGATTCCAGCTACCTGTTAATTAGTCAACACCTTTGATCCTTGATTCTGTTGATTACAACAGTCAAACTGCAGGTGGTAGTGGCGTTAGGGAAGAAGCGGGGCATGGGGGCAGGGGAGAGAAACAGAGAAGGCGGGGAGAGAGAAGAGAGAGAGAGAGAAAAAAAAAAAGAAAAAAAACTGAGACGAAGAAAAGGAGTGTAGGGAAGTGAGAAGGGTGGTGGTGGTGGGTGGTGGTGGGGGGAGGGGGTGGGGGGGAAGGGGAATTCAGGACTCGTCCATATCAATTGACTGATTTCATTCGTTCAGCTTTTCTTCTATCACAGTGCGTGGTGTGATAATTTCCTCTTTTTATCTCACTAGAAAAATATCAAGACGACATAAATCTCTCTCTCTCTCTCTCTCTCTCTCTCTCTCTCTCTCTCTCTCTCTCTCTCACACACACACACACACACACACACACACACACACACACACACACACACACACACACACACAGAGAAAGAGAGGCGCGCTACCGAGTTCACGAGTACACAGATTTTGTTTCCTCTTGCAGGTTCAGTGGGACAATAATTACTTCGGAGTTATCTTTAAACGACTGAGCTCATGGTCTCGAACAAAATCGATACAAATTTTCCATATCAACGAGAATACAGAAGGATTCGAACTCCATGAATACAATTACGACAGAGAAAAATGGCAGGGTGTGCAAACGACGCACAGTGGAAGAAATTCGTCTCTTGCATTATTAGCCCATTTCACGCTTCAACGTAGCAGAAAAACAGCCCAGATTATGATGGAACCCCGGTTTTCTCTTCCGCCAATCGTTCCATCTTTTATAAGGTCCAGCTGCCTGGCTATGAGTATTATCGAAGGGAACAGTGTTGTTGCGTGCGTGCGTGCGTGCGAGAGAGAGAGAGAGAGAGAGAGAGAGAGAGAGAGAGAGAGAGAGAGAGAGAGAGAGAGAGAGAGAGAGAGACTAACACTGACACTGATTTTATTGATATAAGGCCATAGCCCTTTTCAATGGGGGAGGTCCATTTTCAAGGCATTCATATCGAATATTTCAAAAACCTGTACTCTCTCTCTCTCTCTCTCTCTCTCGGCTCGCTCGCTCCACACACACACACACACACACACACACACACACACACACACACACACACACACACACACACACACGCCGCAGAGCACGCAGCACTCGTGACACGAGCGCACACATGCACACTGACAAAAAAGATTTCAATGGGTACGCGTACTCACAGTCATGCACATAACAAATTTAGTATATAAAAAAAATCATACACATACCAATATCAAGGAAACTATCCAATCAATCTTTGACGTAGCAGAAGTCATCAGGAATTATCGTTCATCAATGCAAAGAACAGAAACTTTGCCATGCCAAGTATTGATTCTTGTGTTTTGCCATTCATGTTGCTAGCAAACCACTTTTCTTGATCAGATATGTTCCTGTTGTAATTTACCAAATATCTTGTTCTAAGGTTTCTATAGACTGGACAATGCAAAAGGAAATGGATTTCACTCTCAGGTGTATTTTCACAGAAAGGACAATTTACCTCTTCTGGCAATTTTGAATACCGATATTTATGTGTGTTTATCTGGGAAACACCCATTCTAAATTGTGCAAGTGCATTACGGTAAATATTTATCCAGATCACATCTACATAGTATTCTCGTTCAAAAAACAGTGTTTAAACTGTCTATAAATAGAAAACCGTGTGCTAGACTCCATATGGTTTACCCACCCAGAGAGAGAGAGAGAGAGAGGAGAGAGAGAGAGAGATGATAATGAAAAAAAATAAAGATTTTTTTTTTTTTATCAAACACAACCCTTAAAAGAGAATGAAAGAATCTTACAATTTCAACGAAAAACAACAAAAACCAAGAACACAGAAACACATTACAGTGCAACAGCTACAAAGGAAAATGCACCCCCACCCCATCCCCTAAAAAATGTTTCTTACAAAATTGAAAAAAGCTGACTATATACTTTTTTTCAATGGCCATATATCAAAGCTGTCTAACACAGTGTATGAACAATGGATGATTTCATTCTTTTACTCAACTTTTCTGAAAATTGAACTGTGCGCGCGCGCGCGCGCACCACACCACACACACACACACACACACACACACACACACACACACACACACACACACACACACACACGCACATTCACACACACACACGCACGGACGTCTTACGGTAACATACACCACTCTATTCAGACGGACGAACAAATCCAAATTGACGGACTCAAACTGACCGCCGACCTCCCCCACGTTCTGATATTTGGCCAAAGACAACACAAACCAAGCGGTACAAAAAGATGTTACACAGAACACATAGTCTACGTGACAAGCGAGAGGCAGTTAAGTTATTACTGGGACTACCACAAGCACCCAGTAAGTAAACAATACAACAATCATTCTGAAGCCGAGGCTTTCGGAAGGTATGGGGGCAGAGTGACGGGGGGGAGGTGGTGTTGTGGTGTAGTGGTACAGACTGTCACTCAGCAGCTGAATCGATGACCCTGAATCAAACATGGCAGAGCAGCTGAATCGTAGACCCTGAATCGAACACGAACTTGCGATGCTGGGCCAGAATGTCATGACGGGTGGTGGGCAAATTTCCCACGACAGAAACTCTGATGGCAAATTAGTGAAAGACACAACACACACACACACACACACACACACACACACACACACACACACACACACACACACACACACACCAAAACAAAAGAGCAACATAACAGTTATACATACTTACTCATTGCACGCAGAGCAACACAAAATGCATTTCACAAACAACCCAAAAGTTTTAGAGCTGCTTCCTTCCTTCCTTCCTTCTCAGCGTGCATTAGCCTCGGAGGGTCGGGGGGGGGGGGGGGAGGGTGGGGGGGGGTCAGACGTCATGTGGAAGAAGACAGACGGGGGAGAGAGGAAGGGCGCAGTGAAGTGGAGGAAGACGAAAGGAAACAATTACCTGCGAACTTTAGGCTTTTCCAGAATTCCTTCTGCACCCCCAACACTTCCCGAATTGTTTCCAGGGCACTGGAATAAACAAGGAGGCACATGGTAAGTCACTGAGCAAAAGCAAACTGTTGGCCTGTTGAAAGTGTTCTCTCAAACTCGCGGCACTTGCCAGTAACAAGAAAGAAATTGAGAGATACACACAGCAGGCTGAATAGGGAAACGAGAGAGAAAGGGAGGGAGGGAGGGAGAGAGAGAGAGAGAGAGAGAGAGAGAGAGAGAGAGAGAGAGAGAGAGAGAGAGAGAGGAGAGGGAGAGAGAGAGAAGAGAGAGAGAGAGAGAGAGAGAGAGAGAGAGAGTAATTGTTTGTATATATATATAGCGCTATTCTCTGCTTCCGAGCAGACTCACTGTGTTCTAATCGTATGGAACTCTGAATGGCTGTAGCTATACACAGCGCCTTTGAAGATCCGCCAAAATGGTGTACTTACAGCATTGTTTTGGTTGTTACATGTCTAGTGCCACGTGAAACTGGCGTCATCTCAGCGCAAGTTCTGTGTATACGTGACCATGCAACCAACCATGCGCCAGCTTACAGTGTTATTCGAAGCCACATACGTAGGGTATGTGTGTTTAGCTGTAACCTGCCACCTGCACCTTTGGCAGAATGACAGGAATATTTCACGTGCTACTGCGGTAACACGGGGGTTGAACGCATACCGAAGTAAGAGTCAATCATTACAGAAAGTTCAATCTGAAGAATAAAACACTCCCGCCCCTCCTGCCGGGAGGTGGGAAGGGAGGGGGTCCGGTTTGAACGGCAACAGACTCAGTGAGAGACAGACATACCCACTAACACTATTTAGACAAACTGAGACACACTGGCAGAGGCAAACAGAGAATATCCTCTGATCAAAAGAATAATAACACGTACTTAACTGAACCGGTCTGGCTTTGTGGTGTGGTTTGTTTGCTAGTGATTGGATTTTAATGTCTGTCAACAACACAGGGTCACCTGACAACAATCAAACTCAGTCATATCAAAAAACGCACACTTCAAAGATCTGTAATATATATATATATATATATATATATATATATATGTATACACACACACACACACCCTTTCTCAAGACAGTGCAAAAAACCAATTACTACACAAACAAAAAACAAAACATTCATACACAAGCATTAAACCCAAATTTTCGAAGAAATTTCCCTTCAATATTACCCCTGTTAAAAGAGTGCATAAGGCTTGGACATGCGAGAATCGTCGAGAAAGAAAAAAAGAAGAAGAAAAAGAAGAGAAGAGATACAAAAATGACAGCCCTGAGTTTCCAGACAGGAGAAGGGGAGGACATCGGACACCAACGGCCTCCCTTCGGGGGTTGTGGTAAGGACGGTGCTGGGATTGTACATATAAGCTGCTGGATCTGCTGGTCGTAAACGCCCGTCGCGGCATCGGCTCCCCTATCAGGGCTGCGGCGGTATTTATGGACACGACCTATCCCTCCACGATCAATAGCTAGACAGTGGTTCACATCATTGTCCCGGCATCGTAACACAGAAATCATTCTGACAGTCCACAACGTGCGTTAAGATAAGAACACCCCTCCTCCTGTCGCCTACGGTAGTTTTGGTCTTTGTCTCAGTTTATCGCCAAAGTGGCACGCGAAGGCAAGGGGAAATAGCCATGGAGTTCTAATGCTGTCCTAGGTGGGGGCGGGTCTGTCTATCTGGACGTGAGCAGAATCAGGACCGGCCGTGAAGTTCATTTCGCAACGTGGGCACTGAAAGACGTACGTCTGTGCGATCGTTATCATCAGTCCATTACGCCACACAGTAGTCTGCAATGCTCATCCTCGGATAATTATTTGCGCGAAACTTTTGCCCTGCATGCGAGGATTATGGGGAAAGGATCGACGAATCATTCCCCGCCCGCACTCATTCGTTGTCGTTGTTGTTCGTTTGTTTCGGTATTAGTAGTAGTAGTAATCAGCTTTACAGTAAAACACCAAGTTACTACTACTACTACTACTGTACAGCACCAATTCCACTCACACACAGTGTCAATTAAGCGAGCTGAGACAAGTCAACAGAGGACGAGCGTTCCCCGGCGAGTTGCGTGTGAGCTCGTTTCCCTGTCTGATGGGTTCCCACGCCTGTACAGCATTACAGTCAGCCCATTCTAACTTCGTAACCTGCCACCTGCGCTTTGGATAGAATATGACCCAGGTCTTTTACGCGCTGCTGGGGTAACACGAAGGTGGAACGGATACAGACAGAAGAGTCAGCACAGAGCGTTGACTCTAGAGAGAGAGAAAAAGAAAGAAAAAAAAAGTGATAGAGACAAAAAACAAAAACAAAACGGAAAAAAAGAAAAAGAAAAAAACACCTAAAACGCCGTCCTTGCCGTGGACTAAACCCGCGACCTTTAGATCACGAGTCCAGCGCTCTACCACTGAGCCAAATATCCCCGCCCTTCGTATATGAATCTGCTGTTATTGGTGCAATATTAGACGAGTCGTCCAGATGCAGCGAACATCCTACCTGAGCATAATCTAAGTTCAAGTGAAGCCCTTATCCTGAACAGCGATCTTCTGCTCCATCCCTCTTCTCGGCAGTATTTACAATACAACCCACCGGACCTTCCAAAACTACTCATCTGGGCAGATAAATCCTCTCCCTTAAAGACAAAAATCAGTCAACCATTTATCCCCCCTCTCTCTCTCTCACACACACACATACACACACACACACACACACACACACACACACACACACACACACACACACACACACACACACACGCACGCACGCACGCACGCACGCACGCACGCACTCACGCACGCACGCACGCACGCACGCACAAACACACACACTCCAAAAACAAACAAAACAAAAACCAATCCAATCAGCAGATCTACGGGTTCCTAAAAGCAGCCCTGAATCAATCCGGCACAAAACCAGAGTAAATGAACCGTCGGAGTTGCACTCCGGTCTTCCTGTTGTTATTAGTTCCGGTTGTTAGGAGAAATCCCCAATCCAATCCAAGGTGTACTCAAACCCAAAGCAGCCCGTCCATACAATTGGATCAGCGAGAGCCGGCCGCCCTTTCCTGGACAATGGTGACACAGAGGTGCATGTCTCCGAGACCACAGCTAGGGCAGCCTACCGTGAGTGGGTCTGGCCTTGTGGTTATTAATTAAGCTGCTTGGCTGGGAGTGTGGCCATCAGACAGACCCAGGTTCAGATCTGCTCGTCTGGGTCATCCGTGAGTGGGGTCTGGCCTTGTGGTTATTAATTAGGCTGCTAGGCTGGGAGTGTGGCCATCAGACAGACCCAGGTTCAGATCTGCTCATCTGGGTCATCCGTGAGTGGGGTCTGGCCTAGTGGTTATTAATTAGGCTGCTTGGCTGGGAGCGTGGCCATCAGACAGACCCAGGTTCAGATCTGCTCGTCTAGATCATCCTTGAGTGGGGTCTGGCCCAGTGGTTATTAATTAGGCTGCTTGGCTGGGGGTGTGGCCATCAGACAGACCCAGGTTCAGATCTGCTCGTTTAGGTCATCCTTGAATGGGGTCTGGCCTAGCGGTTATTAATTAGGTTGCTTGGCTGGGAGTGTGGCCATCAGACAGATCCAGGTTCAAATCTGCTTATCTGGGTCATCCGTGAATGGGGTCTGGCCTGGCGGTGTCTTCTGTCTATAAGAAGACTGACAGCCGGTGGCAGGAGGATGTTACAGTTTGCCCCTAACATGTCAGCCCGACATCCGAGGACATTAAGACCCACATCATCATCATCTGGCATGAGAACAGATAATTACGCACAGAGCAGCAAACTAATGAAAATGACGATTGGGACTACTCCTAATGGAAGACGAAGACAAAACTGGGGATGATGTGTGTGTCTGTTGGGGGGAGGGCGGGGGGGGGGGGGGGGGGGGGTCAATCTGGACATGTCAATCTTTAGCTAATTAGCTGCTAATCAATTACAAAGCTAGCTGCCTACTTCCCGCTTCTTCTTCTTCTTCTTTTTAAAAAAACGTGCCAGCATTATAGTATTTATGCATTCTACATTAGTCAGTCTCCTGCAAGTCGAAAGTCTCGAACACTCGCGCATCATGAGGGAAAGATGGAGATTTCCGTTGGCCGTTCGATCTATGTGTGCCTGGAGAAAAACACGCGGCACGGAGAAATATATATAACACAGTTACTTCCCATGCCAGTTAATTAACGCCCTTGCGTGTTTGAGCAGCAGCAGCACAGGAAGAACAAAATTAATTAAAAGGAGGACCAGTCTTCTAAAGACGCAGCTCCAAACCTCCAAGATAAACTCCGCATCACCCATTTCCTTTAAAAATGGAGGGAAAAATAAATGAACCCCAACTACACAAAAACCAACAACAACGACACAACAACAAAATAGCACATTTATCACTTTTTTTACACAAAATTTGAGATAACCAGGCACATTTTTCATCAAACATCAGATTCTAACAAAGCAAATCTCTGGGTCTCTTTTTTCTTCTTCAGCACATGAGCTAAAGCAGCCAGGAAACAGTGCTGTTAAGCGATCATCTTGACTGGACTAATCCATGGAATGAACGACTCCGGTATCAGCCATATGTTTCGACTGGTGTAGGAACCAACAGGAAAAGGCGGAGGATGACACAGGGCATCACTCATTGGCTGTGACCACAGAATGGGCATTTTGTTTGCCTTCTGTCTGCCCGCAGCATCAGGCCTTGTCGAATTTCATGGGGCCTGATGCCAGAGCAAATATTTTGTCTGGCGAGGTGTATTGATTACTGAACTATCAGTGTTTTGATTGTCCACTTGGGCACACATGCACACACAAACACGCGCACACACAGGCATGCCCGCAAACACCCACAGCCACATATATGCATACACACACATGCGTACTGTCACACACACACACACACACACACACACACACACACACACACACACACACACACACACACACACATATATGCAAACTGTTACACAAACACACGTACGCACACGCACACGCGCACACACACACTGAAGTAGACAGGCAAAGACAGAGTGACGCAGTGAACAGACAAACATAGCCTGCTGCTGCAAAAACATTCAAAGCAGACAATCCGCTTCAAGCTTCTGTAAGATTACCATTGTCAATCGATTGTTCTGTTTTTCCCTAAGGAGTACAGTGCATTCATCTCATTCGAATTCCAAACATGGAACAATATACAAACGAATACCAGAACGTTTACAATGCGTTACTGTAGGCAACATACACAGAAACAAAACAGGAAAGAAACACCAGGTTTGGAAGAACTAAACTTCTTCCACGTGTTTCAAATTATAGACAGTTGTTTGAAATACTTGCATGTTCATGACGTTGCTCTGTGCAACCATTTGTTCTGTTTTATTCAGTGGAACCCTCAAGCTCTTACTTATAACAAACCTCTCTGAGGTCTGAGAAAAAACCTGCAGCTGACAAAGTGATTCAAATGTCGCTTACATAACACTTGGCATCCTCCCACCCCACCCCACCCCCCTTCCCCCCACACCCAACCAAATTCATTTATTTTAATACAATGGAACATACAGTGTGTGTATTCACATGCAAAAAAATCACATACACACATTAAACACCATGCAGTCCACGTTAGAGGTTGGTTAACTGTGGAAGCACAGGTAACCCAGCATGCACTTGAAGGGGAAAACAGGTGAATCAGAGTGAACCTCCTTGAGAGTGATGAACAGCAGGAAATTAAACTTTAAAGGCAATCAAAACTAATAATAATAACCTCTGATGAAACCTCTGATGAAAGACCACCCTGGTGAGAGGCTATCTCACTATTTTAAGACCACTAAAACAAGATTTCTGGGGTGGTCTTAAAAAAGGGGTCCCACTGCACAAAGTCAACAGACAGACAGTGTGTGCTAAAACATGACAGTTCTAAGAATGTTTAAATTGTATTTAGGTCTGTGTGTGTGTGTGTGTGTGTGTGTGTGTGTGTGTGTGTGTGTGTGTGTGTGTGTGTGTGTGCATGCATGCGTGCATGTGTGTGTGCAGGCACGCATGGTGTGTGTGTGTGTGTGTTTGCATGTGTGTGTTGTGCATGCATTTTGGTGTGTGTTTGTGTGTGCATGTACGCACACACGCGCACACATGTGTGTGTGTGTGTGTGTGTGTGTGTGTGTGTGTGTGTGTGTGTGCGCATGGCTACAGAGCTAGGTCTGTATTTTCTCTAAAAACAAAACGTTATATAAAGACACCTACCAGCTGTTGGGAATGCCAAGGTCTATAGGTGGACATGGGTCACCCAGCAGCACAGACGTGCACATTGCCATGGACACAGAGATGGCTTGAGCGTAGTAACCACCCTGAAAGAAGCAAAAGAAGTGATCAATTCATCAGCATCAAGGACAAGAAGTGATTAATTCATCAGCATCAAGGACAAGAAGTGATTAATTCATCAGCATCAAGGACAAGAAGTGATTAATTCATCAGCACCAAGGACAAGAAGTGATTAATTCATCAGCACCAAGGACAAGAAGTGATTAATTCATCAGCATCAAGGACAAGAAGTGATTAAATCATCAGCATCAAGGACAAAAAGTGATTCATTCATCCGTATCAAGGACAAGAAGCAATTAATTCATCAGCCTCAAGCACAAAAAATGATTAATTCATCAGACTCAAGAACAAGAAGTAACTAATTCATCAGCATCAAGGACAAGAAGTGATTAATTCATCAGCTTCAAGGACAAGAAGTGATTAATTCATCAGCATCAAGGAGAAGAAGTTAAAAAAATCAACAGCAGCAAAGAAAAAAGAAGTGACAATTTCATCAACATTAAGGGAGGGAAATGTAACACATTTGTCAACAACAATGTTACTTGTTAGCGGTTGTGAAGGGCATGGTGTGCATGTCTTAATTCCGTGACAAACTAAAATGATTTCAACAAAATGGTAGTACTTAAGCAATTGCATAAAACGCGTGTCTGCATATAATTATGAGAGAGCAAGAGAGAGAGAGAGAGCGAGTGGGTGTGTGTGTGTGTGTGTGTGTGTGTGTGTGTGCACGTGTGTGCCTTCATGCATACATGCACACATACAAAAATCTTGCTTGCATGTGTGCATGTACTCAAAACAAAACATTTACTGATCTCAAGCCTTGGGGCGCGATTTCAACAATTATGAATGAAAACCTATTGGGCACATACCAAACAAAAACTATCCCTTTATTTTAGGCCCCCTTAAAGGGCAGACAACTCACCTCCAGGGCCAGCACCACTCGGCCATTGGCCAGCCCACTCAGCATGTGGGTCATGTGAGCGTAGCACTCTGGCATCAACCGGTACCCTCCCTGCAACACAAACCTAGGCAGGTGACAGTCAGCATAGGGCTGGGTACTCTCAGTTTTACCATTTTTTGGAGGGGAAGGGGTAAAGGCATGACCACCTAAAAGCAAACCAGCCATGATTAAAGAATATATATACAAAGACAACACTGATGCAATGCTCCATCTAAAAAACAAAACAAAAAAGGGAGGACATGGGTATCTGAGAGGCCATCAGTATCAATGTTACTTGTTGACACACACACAAACACACACACACACACACACACACACACACACTACATGTACACACACACACCACATGTACACACACATACACGCACACATGCACACATTCAAATACACACACACACACACACATGATACACACATATGATACACACTGACACACAATGATGCACACACACACCCACACCCACGATACACACTCAAAACTGAACGAAAGCATGCAGCTGGGATTATCAAATGACCCTGTCATAACCCATTCCTTTCCTTCAGTACATCACATACTGTCCCTGTCAAAGTGCTTCTAATTTTCCATTCGTCTACAATACAGCACATGACCTGGTGCTCAAATGACAAGTTT
>JABMCL010002826.1:27500-60000 GCA_018857735.1 Alviniconcha marisindica
CCTCTCTCTTCAAAAGTTGTGGTCTGTGGACACTGTCTTGTGACTTTGCCCCTCACAATTTATGAAACATTAAAATGGCTCTCATTGCTGCCCACCTTAATGCAGTAGTCATTCTGGTGGTGACAGTAAGTAAGTAAGTTGGTGTTTTTTTATGCCCAGTCAACCAGTGTGGTTATATCAGGGCAATCTGGTGGTGACAAGTGTATATAGCATTAGGTATAGTCTCCCTCTTTCCCCACCTCCTGGGATCTCAGCCCCCGCCAGTACCTCTGGAGACAACTTGATGTTAAACAAATTTAACCAATCAAACGATTGTACTCATTTATCACTGAACATAATGCCAAATATCGTAAACCTGAAAAAGCACAGCCTGGACAACAAGACAAACCAAAACAGGAAATAAGAAAAACAAAAAGTGAGCAGCAGTTCTGAATATCACATAACTGTCCCCCTTTTATGTGGGAGTACACACTAGAAAGACAAGAAGACACACCTTCCCTGACAAGACAGCATCAGTGACTTGCACAACACACCCTGCTGACAGCAACGCACTGTTGTAGGTTTCCTGCAACATCAGTTCAAATTCATTTCAAGATGGTATTCAAGTGCCCAAGAAACAGTTCCTATGCTTTATTTGACAGACAATGACCCTGTGCTGTCCCCACAATGCAATGTGCCCAATGAACAGTTCCTGTGCTTTATTTGACAATGACCCTGCGCTGTCCCCATAATGCAAAGTGCCCAAGGAACAGTTCCTGTGCTTTATTTGACAGACAATGACCCTGCACTGTCCTCATAATGCAAAGTGCCCAAGGAACAGTTCCTATGCTTTATTTGACAGACAATGACCCTGCACTGTCCACATAAAGCAGACATCAATTTTTTTTAACAGAACCTTTCATTTGACACAGACCTACAGAAGCATTTCCATGCTTATTAACTAAATAACTATTTGTTTGTTACTTGCAAAAGTGGACTGACTTGAAAAATTGCACTTTTGTACTGCCCTATTAACAAATTTCAGTCCTTTTAACCTTTTGTGAGCTGTGATCATTTTCAAAATGCTGACAGTCATCTTTGTTTCTGATTTTTGGGGGGTTGGGGTTGGGGTTGAGGGGAAGGGGGGCATATTACACAACAACTTTCTCCCTGACACAAGAACAGTCACCATTAGAAGTTCTACCTGACACATGAAGATGGAGTTGTATTTCATTTTGCGTGGTCTGCTGGACAGTTCATCATCGTTCATGGTGGCTGACTCCTTCATGTCCTCCAGGTACTGGGCACTGGACAAACCATGCAGTACGTCTGATTCAGCCATTCCAGTTCAGCCATTGCAATCACCTTCAATTTTTATTTCACTTGACAATTAAGAACACATTATCAGTGTTAACCAGGACACAACAGCAATGTGTGTATATCTGACACACTAAGCTGAGGCCTGTAGCACTAAACATCTGACCTGTGCATCACATGTATCGTACAGACATGCAAGAAAGCATTTCATCCATGCAGAGACTCTTGCAGTGAGGAAGAAACACAACTCACCTGTGCACAGCAAGGATTTCCTCATCTGTAGCTGACCGAGACTAGAAAATAAAGCAGCACAGTGTTTTAAATGTCAAGTGTATATAAGCATAACATAAAACACTGATTTATTATTAAAACAATCATGCACTCATACACACAGGCAAGTTACTACATCACATTCACAAACATGCACAAAGCCAGCCGGTCCCCCCCCCCCCCTGCACCCTCCACACACACACACATCCACACCCACTCGCGCGCATGCGCACACACACACACACGCACGCGCACACACACCACAACACACACACATACCACAACACACACACACGCACACACACACACACCACACACACACAAACACCACAAAACACACACACACACACAATATACACACAATATGTGCATTCATATTTTGGCCTATTTCATGAAAGTTGAAATGCATTATTGTCTTAACAGGAATTTTCCCCCTCATTAAATCGATAATGGGGGTGATCTTTCATGACAAGAAAGTTACAGTAGGTACAACAGATTGCAAAATTGGAAAGTCTGTAACAACATCATCTTTCAAAACCTGCATTATGTTCACTGAGCTTAACTGTCATCCTTGTTGTTGAAGTGGTCATCATCAATGTCGCTGCTGCTGCTGCTATCATTAATATTACTGTCATCATTAGTACTACTATTATTTATTATTGTTACTATTACTGTTGTAATTATTAAAGTTTTCCATACCTGCAGCTGCAGACATCGAGCCAGCAGTCCCCACTCTCGGTGTTTCTCAAAGATGCACGAGATGCGCTTGGGTCTTTCTGGGTGTGTGCTGCGGACCATAGAAAACCACACCACAAATGTTAAAAGCAACGCAGTGACTTGAACGTAACCTTACCTCAGACACTCCACAGTCCTGTTCAGTTCAGTTCAGAGAGCTTAACTGGTACTATTTTAGAGTACTCATGTCACGACCTGCAACACGTGGCAGAAGTATAACTGTGGTAGAGCGAAACAATGCTAAGTTTTACAATCATACACAGTTTATAGTCACAGCTAATGAATAAATGAATAAAATTTATAATGTGCATATTCATTTATAACGTGCATACAAATTTCACCTGAAGACTGCGCACTCACATTACATGTAATTTGGTTGTTTATACACAGTGATCATGCATTTTTTGGATCGTCCTTTGTGCATTGCTATCAAATCAAATCTTTGAAAACATGCCCCTTTTAATAAAATACTTTGCTGCATGGTTAAAACAGCACAGTGCCCTGAAAAGGTGGCTGACACAAGAGATCTTTTTTATCAGAGATCAGTGACAACAGTTTCTGTGGTATAACAGCTGAGCAAAGAAAGTCACATTCAGTGCACACATAACCATCTGCTCTGTGAATCAATAATCTGGCTCAATTGTCAAAGAGACAGGTAAATTATCACCCTTTTCAGAAGCATCTGTTTAGCACCTGCCACACCTACCATCAGCAAGGCTGGGCTTTGAGAAGCAAGGAAGGGCCAGGTTTTGCATGCTATGACTGTGCCATAAGCATGCCTAATTCGATCAGCCTGACTAAAATATCATATATGCCTATGAAACTATCCTGCTGCTTTTGATAATGATGATGATGTCAGTGCTGCTTCTAATGGCAAAGATGATGACGAATCGGTATAATGTTGCAGCTACCGGTGCTGCTTCTGATGATGATGTTATTGCTGCTGCTGCTTCTGATGATGATTATGATACTGCTGCTGGTGCTGTTACTTCTGCTGGTGCTGTTGATGATGATGATACTGCTGCTGGTGCTGTCCATGATGTTACTGCTGCTGCAGGTGCTACTGATGATGATGATGATACTGCTGCTGGTGCTGTTGATGATGATGATGATACTGCTGCTGGTGCTGTCAATGAAGTTACTGCTGCTGGTGCTGTTGATGATGACGATGTTACTGATGCTGGTGCTACTGATAATGATGATGATACTGCTGCTGGTGCTGTTGACGATGTTACTACTGCTGGGGCTGTTGATGATGATGATACTGCTGCTGGGGCTGTTGATGATGATGTTACGGCTGCTGGGGCTGTTGATGATGATGATAATACTGCTGCTGTGGCTGTTGACGATGATGATAATACTGCTGAGGCTGTTGACGATGATGATAATACTGCTGCTGGGGCTGTTGATGATGATGTTATTGCTGCTGGGGCTGTTGATATGATAATACTGCTGCTGAGGCTGTTGATGATGATGTCACTGCTGCTGGGGCTGTTGATGATGATGATGTCACTGCTGCTGGGGCTGTTGATGATGATGATAATACTGCTGCTGGGGCTGTTGATGATGATGTCACTGCTGCTGGGGCTGTTGACGATGATGATCATACTGCTGCTGGGGCTGTTGATGATGATGTCACTGCTGCTGGGGCTGTTGACGATGATGATAATACTGCTGCTGGGGCTGTTGATGATGTCACTGCTGCTGGGGCTGTTGACGATGATGATAATACTGCTGCTGGGGCTGTTGATGATGATGTTATTGCTGCTGGGGCTGTTGATGATGATGTTATTGCTTCTGGGGCTGTTGACGATGATGATGATGATGATGTTACTGCTGCTGGTGCGATTGATGATGATGTTACTGCTGCTGGGGCTGTTGATGATGATGTTACTGCTTCTGGGGCTGTTGAACTTCATGCTGATGATGTTACTGCTGCTGGTGCGATTGATGATGATGTTACTGCTGCTGGTGCTGTTGATGATATGATACTGCTGCTGGTGTTGGTGATGTCAGCATGCACAGCACTCACTATCCATGCATAAGCCATGCTTAAAGTGCAGTCTTGATTTTGTTTTCTGATTAAATGACATGCTCAGGAATTGTAAGTGGATTTACAAAAATCACCAAAGAGCGCATCCAGCAATCCTGTGCATTTGCAGTATAACTGTAATCAAGTCCTGCGCTATGTGCCAAAATCTAAACTCTGACACATGTCTGGGTCTAACTTAAATCATTTTAAATTTCTGACTGCTGCATATTTACTCGTCAGTCAGAGGTACAACTTCTTAAGAAAAAGCCTCTGAAGAGAGATCTATTCACAGATCAGTGTGCAAAAAAAGATACATGAAAAGACTGTCAAGATTTGTTTTAAATGTTCAAATTTGATGATTCTCAACTTTACAAGTAAACGGTTACAAAAGAAGTACAATCTGCTATAGCACCTTAGGCCCTAAGTCCCAGACAAGATTATACATAATTCCATGACAAATCATTATTTTCACCCTGACTGTGTTGACAGCACGACTCACAATGCAGTGTACCGATTTGTCTGAATATTAATGACATTTGGTCTGATTCAAGCTAGGGAAACATACTCACGGTAAATCAGTTTCACCACTCTGAAATACACTGCAAAGAAGTCACAAATCAAGCCACATCATTTTCACTGCACTAGGCAGTCTCTCCCCAACAGATCTTGGAAGCATGCAGGACCAGATAACCAGTTTAGGTCACCAAATAATTCTTACCTTTAGCTGTTGGCACAGGGGTTAACCACTTTGGTATTGTGGTAAAGTGTCTGGCTTGTATGCAAATTTGGGTTTGAATCCACATTACCTCACCCTTCTAAAAATTGCTGTTTATGTATGCTGATGCATGCACCTAAGGTTCATTTGAGAAAGGGTGCTCTAAGACCCCACTATGATTATTTTCAAGTGACTGTGCCATCTACTGTTCATGAAACAGCCAAATGACTTATGTCACTGTCTACATTTCTGCAGTCATCATTCCAGCGGTGGCGGTGCGATGAATGACTCATGTCACTGTCTACTTTTCTGCAGTCATCATTCGAGCAGTGGCGGTGCGATGAATGACTCATGTCACGGTCTACTTTTCTGCAGTCATCATTCCAGTGGTGAAGGTGCAGCAGAAGGTATAGCCTTTCCCTCAGGCTATCCCTTTCCCCCACCTTTCCCATGTCCCCCATCTCCAGGGGGTTCAGTCACATTTTTGCAGTCATCACTCCAGTGGTGAAATCATCATTCCAGTGGTGCAATGAATGACTTGTGTCACTGTCTACATTTCAGCAGTCATCATTCCAGTGGTGACGGTGCAATAAATGACTCATGTCACTGTCCACTTTTCTGCAGTCATCAATCGAGTGGTGATGGTGCGATGAATGGCTAGTGTCACTGTCTTCACTTCTGCAGTCATCATTGCAGCGGTGCATAATGGTGCAGAATCAGGTATAGTCTTTCCCTCGGGCTGCCCATCTCCCCCACCTCCATAGTCGATAGGGTTCAGTCACATTTTTGCAGTCATCATTCCAGTGATGCATAATGGTGCTGCAGGTATAGCCTTTCCCTCAGGCTATTCATTTCCCCCACATCCATAGGGTTCAGTCACATTTCTGCCAGTACCACTACCACAACAACTCATTGTGTAAAACAGGGCAAATGAAAGTAGACAAGAGACACACCCCTCACCTGTCAAAGACATTCCTGTGCTTCCGCATGGCAGCATCAAACACAAAGCAGGTCCTGGTGAGAACAGAAAACAAACACTATACTACTACTAATCATAATAAAACAAAATGAAATGGATTTTAACGGTGTAGAACCTCAATTGATCAAGGCTGGCACATAAAGCCTTAAAGCCGTGTAACAAAAACTTACTGATGTACACAACGGGAAACAACAAAGCTAACAAAAATGCACAGCTAACAAACCATGACTCAAACCACATATGAAACCTAATAATGAAGAGATTTTACATTAGCAAGTCTCCTTATATTCCAAAATCTACTGACATTTACCATGGTCATTCAGTGACCCTGCCAACCCAGAGCATAATGATCTACTTTTTGAATACTTCAGATAAATCAAACATCTGCAATCTTGATACATGGTGTCACTGTGACATCAATCTGAAAGTCAGAGCTATACAACAATGTAATGAGTACTTGAAAGCTCAGATTTGATTAGAACTGATTAGGGTCCAAAGGTGTCATGAATAGTACCATGGTCAACAACTGTTTGTGTGAATAAGTCATCAAGACTGACAAGACAACTGGACAATGACCTGTGTGGAGCTTTGGTCAGCGAGGTCTCGGCCACCAGGCGTCCAATCTGACGTGAGAACTTCTGGATGGTGTCCTTGCTCTGCTGGGGGTAGCAGCCCATGATCTCGTACTCTGACGGACGGTTGTCTGGGGTGACAAACTCAACACCCTCCCTGTCAGCACGCAGTGCATGCAAACACATGAATGTTTAGCACAGACACATGTTTTGACAAATGCTACTGACGAAGTGTCTGATCAACATTTATCTCTCCAGCAATTTGTGTGGACATGTATGCAAACATCAAATGCTGTCAAGCTATCAGATCACACCACCCATCATAATATCTGATCATGTACACTATCACCATCAAATCATCTGACCTTACCCTACCCGTCGAAAACATCTGATCTATGCACAATTGTCAAAACATCTGATCTGACACCACTCCAGTCAAAACAACTGATCTCACACAAACCCAGTCAAAGCCTGTTATCTTACACCAATGCTGCTGAAATATCTGATTTTTCAATACCCCTGTATGCTGTATAATAAGATGTGACAGTTGTGGTGTTTGAACAGATGACCTTACACCACCCCTCTAAAATTATCTGATCATGCACTATCTATCAAAACATCTAATTGCACACCATCCCTATTGGGTGGTTCAGGCGGGGTTGTTAACTCCCTTGACTTTTGCCCAGCACCGCTTAAGTCCCTTGGCTGCTTTTACTTCTGGTGCATACTTCCTTCACAGTGGAAGGTGGTGACAGTGAATTTGCTAATTTTACACTGCCAACTTTAAAGACATTTCTGGAGGCCCATAGTCAGAATGTGTCTGTCAACAAGCAATAACTTGTTGCTCGTGCTATAGAATGCCCCCAAACGCATTTTTTCCACGATCTTCTGGTCAGCCAAAAAACGACTCAAAGACTCTTTTTTTCCACCCTCCATCCCCTTTCCCGGTAATTTTGCAACTGCAACAGTGGTGGCTTTTGTACTACTTCGCAATTCTAGGTTCAACTTCCATTATCACACACAGTGTGAAGCAACGCCTACTCAGAAATCGGCCCCGAAGTGACGCTGCGACCTCTCGCGACTTCTTGCACAAAAGATTACAAACGGCATTCATTCGTGCAAACCAGCATCACTGAACCGCCCAATAACCATACCGCACTGCCCCCATCAAAACACCTCCTCATACTCCACAACTGTCACAATATTTTATCCCACTGCATTACTGTTGAAGCATCTAATGATACATGCATCATACATGCACCCTGCTACCCACCTTGGAGGGGAGGAGTTGACGTCTTCAAACACACACAGGTCACCATGCTCCAAAGTCTCAAAGTCGTCAAAGCACTGCCAATAAGGCTGAAGAACTTTGATGACATTCAGGATGCTGCTGATCACACTGCAATTTCAACAGAATGGGATACACTGCACCCTGCTCATCTCCATAATTACTGCTGCCAGTCTCAACCACACTGCAATTTCAACAGAATGGGAAACACTGCAAACTGCTCATCTCCATAATTACTGCTGCCAGTCAACCACACTACAGTGTTTCACCACCGTTTAAGGCTCATTTTTTTGAATGAATAAGTAAGCAAGCAAGTTGGTGTTTTATGAATGAATGATTTTTTTTTAGATATGGTACATAAAAACGTCCAAACAAAATGTTGCCTGTTTAAGTGTTTTACACTAAAACTCGCCAAAAAGCTCTCCAGGGCACCTGTAAGTAAATCTTCTTTCTATATAGGCAGGAAGACCTCAGAACCAAACTCGCTCCACTGAATCCATGCAAAATGTCTGTGCAGTGTGTGAGAAATGTGGTGGTCATCTTTCAGTACCTGTCCGAGGGTTCTGGCAAGGGAGGCAACTGCGGACATGGGTCCCGAAGCAGGCTGCGAAGTGTCAGCGCACACCCCTCTGCCAGAGACTGCAGGCAGTACCCACCCTGGAGCACAACCAGTGAGAACAGGTTGACGCATAGCACAGAAAATGTGAAAAATGTCACAACATGTCAGCATCCTCCCATCCCACCCCCCACATCCCTCCCCCCTGCAATTTCCTTTCTTTTAATATAAATGACCGCTATCAATGAACACCCTTCCTGTTTGCCATCCGTTATGAAGTACACTCACCTCTAGAATGGTGCAGACACGCCCCTCACACAGACCTGACACCAAGTGAATGAAGTGAGCATAGGCAGCGGGGCTGACAAGCATGTCTCCCTGCAAGACCACAGCGGAAATGGTCATTCTCACACATGGTCTGTCTGTGTGTGTGCGCGCGTGTGTGTGTGTGTGTGTGTGTGTGTGTGTGTGTGTGTGTGTGTGTGTGTGTGTGTGTGTGTGTGTGCATGGATGCTTGTGTGTATGTGCATACACATGGTGTGTGTGTGTGTGTGCATGGATGCTTGTGTATATGTGCATACACAGGGTTTGTTGTGTGTGTGTGTGTGTGTGTGTGTGTGTGTGTGTGTGTGTGTGTGTGCATGGATGCTTGTGTGTATGTGCATACACATGGTGTGTGTGTGTGTGTGTGTGTGTGTGTGTGTGTGTGTGTGTGTGTGTGTGTGTGTGTGCATGGATGCTTGTGTGTATGTGCATACACATACATGCGTGTGTGTGTGTGTGCATGTGTGTGTGTGTGTGTAGGGGGGGTGCTTGTGTATGCATGCATGTGTTTGTGCATTCATGTGTGTGTTTGCGTATGCATGCATATGTGTGCACACACATGCATGTGCGTGAGTGTGTGTGTGTGTGTGTGTGTGTGTGCATGCATGTGTGTTTGTGTAAGTGTGCATCAATTAGGCACTAAAATTGTGTATATAAATATTTTTTCATTATGTATTGAGTTAATGCCCGTTTATTAACATTATGAATTCTAACACATCTGTACATCATCAATACACACAAACCTACATACACATGTGCATATCTATCCAAAGCAGAATTGCTCCACATTTGTGCAATGCTTTAAGGTAAATATACATGCACATGCGGTCACAGAACAGCCTGCTGCATACCACAGTCTCTTTGACTTTGGGGTTTGCCCTAGAGCAGTGCAAGTATGCATGAAGGAGTGACTATTATGCACACCCGCCTTGAGATTTCACTGGAGTCAAACTATGTGTAGACTCTAAAAAAATCATTTGGATGAGATTATAAATCAAGGTCCACCTAGGGACTATAAATCAAGGTATACACAGGCAAACTGATCACATATGCATGCTAAAGATCCTGTAGACCATCTCAGAGTTTGGCACCTTAGGGAAACATTCAAATAACCCAGCATGCACAAAAGGCTGAAGTTGAACACTACATGGAAGAAGAAGAAGGAAGCGTAACAATTAGGATTAGACAGCAAATCATGCAAGACATGCAGGTATAAAGTGGAAAAACATTCTGCTCCAGTCGCTGACTATCATCAGTGACTGGTAGTCATCAAAAGATTCCCACCTGGGGCAACCAACTACATACAGTCAGTGGCAATGCAAATCATTCTTTCACTGGCAGATGCTTTTTTATAATGGATTTTTTTCAGCATTTGGATGCTAAGTGCCCCCTCCCTTCCTCCTCCTGATATAGCCATATAACCGTCATGGTTGACATGACTGCATGGGGGTTAAAAACCAGTTATCTATCTGTCCTCTCTCCTCTTTCTTCCCCGACTTCCAGTGTTTTCCTGATGGTTTCTGCATGTCCTACATGTCCATGTACTGTTTTATTTGTCACCCGACTTCACTCAATCCTGGCAGTACTAAGTAAATGAGCACTTTTATTTTTAAGTTTTATGAGTCTAGTATTAGTAACTTATAAGTATAATCACAAGCAGCTGGTCTAGTACCTGCAGCTAGCATGACTAGTACCTGATCACCACAGCCAGTTAGTCTAGTAACTATGAGGAGGAGTGCAGCACCAGACTAACATGACTCCTTAGCCTAGCACCTACATTGCACAACTATGCACAACCTAGTGACACACTAGCAGGACTATCTAAGGCCGTAAGTACCTTCTCATCCCCAATAGCAGCATCCGGTCCACAAGAAACCAAAACTACCTGGGGTTTAAACTGAACACAGACAGAAAGAAAAGAAAAAAGAAAAAAAGTGCACAGGTTAGATGCAGTCAGAAATCCATCAAAAAGTATTAATAAACAGGTGCAGTCAGAAATCCATGAAAAAGCATTAATAAATAAACAAACACAAAACACTCATGGAGAACCTTTGGTCACCCATTCACGGCCTCACTCACTTCTTATCTGGAAGTGAGGTTAGCTGAACTCTGAAGGTATTAAGAATCAAAGCGCCTCAGTCAGTAAAGAGTACTAACACCTTGATAGGTGAGAGAATTAAGCTCTGACCACTAACATGAGGTTCAACAAAATGAGGCGGTACCAATGAGTTTGAAAGATTTACTGGTATGTTTTTCTCTCTCACTCATTTACAATCAACCTGGTGAGAAAAAGTTCACAGGAATGATTCCAAACTGTCAAATAAAACTGCCAGTCAAAAGCGTGGTGTGTCTTGTCTGCACGTGTTGATTGGCTAATTGTGTCTGTCACTCAAAGTTTGGTTAAATGTTAAACTGTTCACTGCTTGCTGTGTGCAATGTGAAAACATAGTTGGGTTTAATTTCCCTGATGAGATAATCAAATAATCTTGAACCTTGTTCTAACAGTAATCAGGGAGACAGTCCAATGGTTGTAATGAGCATCTGAAAAGTGCACTTAAGGAATTTTAAAACTGCCCAAAACTGATCTTCATGGACGAGAAGGTACATGTAACTGAAATTGGGTGAGTGTTTTTCAAAAATTAAGAGAACAGCATTGATAAAAACCAAAAGCCATGACCAAAGATTCCTGCCTGGTGGTAGAAGAGTACTGCTTTGTGTGTGGCACACATGACACAGAGTTAGTGATGACACAAGTACCTCTGGGCATCCAACTGCTGCATCATAACCTGAGGAGATTATCACAACTTGTGGAGAAAACTGAAAACCAAAGACACAGTTGTTGTTGTTTTTAAATGAAATAATATGACAAAAACTGACACTGACACTCACCATGTCTGTGTATCAATAGACACATTTGTAAGCTATTATTATTATTATCATCATTTTACTGCTGACACTAGTGAAAGCCTCGTATGAATACTGCTCACTGAACATACCTGTAAAATGGCAATCCAAAAACAAATACATCTGACTGTACCATCACCCTGGCAAAAAATAATAAACTAATGCCAAAGAGAAAATGAAGCAATACTCAAAAATTATTAAACACATTTCACTGTCATCTATTTTTACAATTTCTGGCAGGTCCATTCTAAAAAGAACAAGGCGTTAACCCCCTCAGAGGGCTCAGCATCATCTGAGACCAAAAAAACTGAGGCCCCATGTGTGACAGATTATGTGCATGTTAAAAGAGTCACAGTAGCAGCAGCGGAACATCCTAGACACATTTTTACCATAATTCTGACAACACAAACAATTACAATACTCAGTAGTACAGGAATAGCCTGGCTAACTGCACAGTTGCAGTTGGGTGGCATGCATCTGGGAAGACAACCCCGAAAAATTAAAGGAAAGAATAGCCCCCCACGACACCCCCCCCCCCCCAACCATAAAAAAGTCTGACTACAAAATGCAAAGTGTCTCAGTCTGGACAAAACCTCTGGTTGAGCGGACAGATCCACAGACGGAGGTCATTCCAATACATGGTGCCCACTCCACCCTAGCTTTGCTATAGGGAACACAATCAGAATGGCGCTTACCTCGTGGGCCAGGGGCATCAGCAGCTGCAGGACAATGGCCATGTAGTCACTGTCCCCCAGACCAGTCTGTGGACACAACAACAGTGCTAGGTTGCATGATGCAGTGTGACACCCAGCAATCATGACTGGTAACAGTCTGTGGACACAACAGCACTGCTAGGTTGCATGATGCAGTGTGACACCCAGTAATCATGATTGGTAACAGTCTGTGGACACAACAGCACTGCTAGGTTGCATGATGCAGTGTGACACCCAGTAATCATGATTGGTAACAGTCTGTGGACACAACAGCACTGCTAGGTTGCATGATGCAGTGTGACACCCAGTAATCATGATTGGTAACAGTCTGTGGACACAACAGCACTGCTAGGTTGCATGATGCAGTGTGACACCCAGTAATCATGATTGGTAACAGTCTGTGGACACAACAGCACTGCTAGGTTGCATGATGCAGTGTGACACCCAGTAATCATGATTGGTAACAGTCTGTGGACACAACAGCACTGCTAGGTTGCATGATGCAGTGTGACACCCAGTAATCATGATTGGTAACAGTCTGTGGACACAACAGCACTGCTAGGTTGCATGATGCAGTGTGACACCCAGTAATCATGACTGGTAACAGTCTGTGGACACAACAGCACTGCTAGGTTGCATGATGCAGTGTGACACCCAGTAATCATGATTGGTAACAGTCTGTGGACACAACAGCACTGCTAGGTTGCATGATGCAGTGTGACACCCAGTAATCATGATTGGTAACAGTCTGTGGACACAACAGCACTGCTAGGTTGCATGATGCAGTGTGACACCCAGTAATCATGATTGGTAACAGTCTGTGGACACAACAGCACTGCTAGGTTGCATGATGCAGTGTGACACCCAGTAATCATGATTGGTAACAGTCTGTGGACACAACAGCACTGCTAGGTTGCATGATGCAGTGTGACACCCAGTAATCATGACTGGTAACAGTCTGTGGACACAACAGCAGTGCTAGGTTGCATTATGCAATGTGACACCCAGTAATCATGATTTTTCTTCACATCACACACATGCAACCATAATATACACACATGCATACATTAAATACACAAACACGCTATGCATGCACACACACACACACACACACACACACACACTAAAACACACACATACACATAAACACATCATGCAGTGCACACACACACACACACACACACACACACACACACACACAACACACACACACACACACACACACACACACACACACACACACACACACACACACACACACACACACACACACACACACACACACATACACACAAAACCTAATGCACATTCACCATTACACAGGCTAATAACTTTGTAATATGATTCCTCCTCCTCCCCCCCCCCCCCCCCCTCCACCATCACCACATCACCCATTAAAACAAAAGTTTGACACCTACTGGAAGAAATCCATATCCATTTTCGACCTTCTCCAAGGGAACGCTGATGTTATGTAGCCTCTTCCTTAGGACCCGATAAACAGTCATTATGACACAGGCTAACATGATATTTTACTGTGATTAAAACAAAAGATTAAAAACCACTCATTCAAAGTCAAATATCCATTTCCAACCTTGTTCAAGGGAACATTGATGTTGTAACCTCTCCCGTTGCCCTCTCCAATGAAATCATAGTCAGATTCACGCAGGTTGGGCCAAAATTCACCGTGCTCATAGCGGTGAATGGAAAAGTACATCACCCTGAGGAAGAAAAAAAGTGAGTAGTGCCAAAGATGCATCAAGAAACATTATTATAACATGCTGGGGAGTTCATGTTAACTGGTAATTTTCAGTATTTTACCAGTTAAGATCAGATTATACTGGTATGTGAATGTTTGCACATGCAGGTACCATAACATGTACATGTGTGAGTATGTGTGTGTCTGCAAGCATGTATGTATGTGCAAGTGATGTGGTTTATATGGTGGAAACAGGAAGGCCAAGGTGCACACACCACTCACCTAGGGTCATTGTAGAACATGTACTGAGTGGCCTGCCCATGGTGAACATCCCAGTCCACGATCAGAACCCTGATCAACAGACACACACAACTCAGATCAGTCACCATGCACCCATGACAACAGCAAGAAACAACAAACATGATCAGTTACCATGCACCCACAACAACCAACAGACATGCACAACTCAGATCAGTTACCATGCACCCACAACAACAACCAACAGACATGCACAACTCAGATCAGTCACCATGCACCCACAACAACAAGAACCAACAAACAAACACAACTCAGATCAGAGATCAGTCACCATGCACCCACAACAACAACAAGAACCAACAAACATGATCAGTCACCATGCACCCACAACAACAACCAACAAACAAACACAACTCAGATCAGTGATCAGTCACCATGCACCCACAACAACAACAAACAAACAAACAAAACTCAGATCAGTGATCAGTCACCATGCACCCACAACAATAACAACCAACAAACACACACAACTCAGATCAGTCACCATGCACCCACAACAACAAGAACCAACAAACAAACACAACTCAGATCAGTCACCATGCACCCACAACAACAACAACAACCAACAAACAAACACAACTCAGATCAGTCACCATGCACCCACAACAACAAGAAACAACAAACAAACACAACTCAGATCAGTGATCAGTCACCATGCACCCACAACAAGGACCAACAAATACGCACAACTCAGATCCGTCACCATACACCCACAAGAACAACAAGAAACTGTTTATGTTAAACTTAAAGGTATCTACAGAACTTGTTTAGCACTGACAGAATCATATCTAGCAGTTTACTCATAGATTTAGGGCATGCAAAACTGGCAGAGACATGGGTAATATCAGCTGCACTCACATGCACATGTATACACACATGCATGCCTGCACAAACATGCATGCATGCACTCACTTGCATGCCTTCACACACACACACACACACACACACACACACACACACACACACACACACACACACACACTCACACTGATAAAGTCATACCTACCTTTTCACACCATGGTTCAGAGCATGTGAAGCTGCAATGGCAGCGTTGTTAAAGACGCAATAGCCACAGAACTCGCTCTGCATGGCATGATGACCTGGAGGCCGCACTAGAGCAAAGCCATTTGTTATCTGTGCACAGAAAAAGAAACAAAAATGGAAGACAGATATATCTGATGCGTTTGCATGCATGTAATCTGCTATCGTGTATGCTGTTAGTGTGTGCTGGTGTTGGTTTTTGAGCAAGTGTTAGAGAGAGAACTCAAATTTGAACTTGCGAATTTTAATACTCAAGGATAGTAGTTAGTACCATTAGGTCCATTTGGACCTATGAAACAGCCAGTCCAGAGAGAGAGTGAGAGAGAGAGAGAGAGGATGTGTGTGTGTGTGTGTGTGTTTGTGTGTGTGAATGTGTGCATGTGTGTGTGTGTGGGTGGGGGGGGGGTGGGATGCATGCATGTGTGCATGCACATATATTATCATATCAACAGTCAAAATGAAATTGACTTCAGCTAGTAAAATGAACAAAAAAGAGGAAAATACAGAAGAAATGAATGAGAAATATCCCCAGAACACCTACGCCCAACCATCCCCAAAGATGATGCTACTTACCTTTTTCTGCAGTATTTGGTCCATGAGCTCTATGGAACTGCCAGCTGCCGCCAGACTGCATTCAAACGTGGCCTGTTTACATCAAACGCAGTCAGCATTTGGTTATGATTAGATAAGTTGCCATCTCACTCTCATCTCATTTCTGCTCTGAAACTGATTGAATATTTGGATGTACAGGGAGTATTATACTTTTTTGTAGTAATGCACCAACAATTGCAAGGTAAAGTTTGGTATTTTATACAATACACGCTTTTCTGTCTCAGTCTCAGTTCATTGAGAAAGGTTTCAAGAAAACTGAAAAATTTGAACACAATGGGGTGTTACTGTTACTGTTGTTTTTATTTAAGCTAGACAAATGCATGCTTTGGGAAACACACTGCTGGGCTATTAGGTTTGCTTCTTATCTCATTAATTTCTGTCCACCAGGGTGCCCCAAATGAAGATGTAAATTTCCATCTGCTGGCTTTGTATAGTTGTTCTATCAATGTCTATACAACATAAGTAATTTTTATGCCTCCTATGTGAGCAGCTCAGGGAGCAGCCACATCAGTCCACTCTTTACTGATGAAGAGCAGAAAAAGGTTGGCCCTGACGCAATATACACCTGTGCCATATACATCCCTCTGCTGACCTTGTGCATGTCACAGGCACAGGCTGCCAGAAACAAAATGGCTGTGCTCACGGACATGTTTCTGCAACTTTCAAATGTCTGTTCCTAATAAACTAGATCATAAACTGGCCCCCCATAATGCTGTGAGTATGTCGTATCCCACAGGCCCGTGATGTTCCTTTGCTCGTTGCCCCCTTTAAAGAAGTCTGTCTTTGTTCCAGTAACCCCCTTATACAAAAGCAATATGTGGAATCATCAAGACCACTCCTTCTTAACAAACATTTTGCAGTGATGCTCCTTCACTTGTTGTCCCCTTTAAAGGTGTCTGTCTTTGTTCCAGTAACCCCCTTATACAAAAGCAATATGTGGAATCATCAAGACCACTCCTTCTTAACAAACATTTTGCAGTGATGCTCCTTCACTTGTTGTCCCCTTTAAAGGGTCTGTCTTTGTTCCAGTAACCCCCTTAATAAAAGCAACCTGTGTAATCATCCAGACCACTTCTTCTTAACAAACATTTTGCAGTGATGCTCCTTCACTTGTTGTCCCCTTTAAAGGAGTCTGTCTTTGTTCCAGTAACCCCCTTAATACAAAAGCAACTTGTGTAATCATCAAGACCACTTCTTTTTAACAAACATTTTGCAGTGATGCTCCTTCACTTGTTGTCCCCTTTAAAGGAGTTTGTCTTTGTTCCAGTAACCCCCTTAATACAAAAGCAACCTGTGTAATCATCAAGACCACTTCTTCTTAACAAACATTTTGCAGTGATGCTCCTTTACTTGTTGTCCCCTTTAAAGGAGTCTGTCTTTGTTCCAGCATATCGTGGAACCCACTTATACAAAAGCGCTCTATGTAATTATCAACACTGATTTTCTTAACAGAACTTTGAAGTGTGGTCACTGGAATGGCCCAGCATTCAGCAAAATTTGATCTCAAAGGAGTTTGTTATAAAAAGAGTTCCACAGTAATCCACTGCTCTTTAGTCTTACATGCAAGCACAGTTCAGCCACCAACCTTGTTGCAGTACCAAAAGTCGTATTTCTTTGCCAGCTCCTTCAGCTGTTTTGCCGACATAGTTGACATGTCCTTGGCCAGCTCCAAGTGCCTTAGTGAGTGCTGCCACTGGATCTGGTCCTCTGTGGCGTACCTCAGCTGACAGAAAAGACATATACGTTTCATGTGAAGCGTCATGATTGAGTTGGACTCACTTACTCAGTCAATGTTGTCAGAGAATCTGGTCCTCTGTGGCATACCTCAGCTGACAGAATACAGATACATCTCATTGTGATTCTGTAAAGCATCAGGTTTGACAGACTCAGTGATGTCAGAGATTCTGATCCTCTTTGGCATACCTCAACTGACAGAATGCAGATCATACATCTCAGCGTGAAGCATTGAGATTGATGGACTCAGCCAGTGGTGACACTCACCAATATATATCTGCACACAACTGTACTCACTGGTATCCAGACACACTGATGCTCACCAGTATCTGTACACATCACTGGCATCCGGACACAGTGACATTCACCAGTATATGTACACAACTGTACTCACTGGTATCCGGACACACTGACACTCACCAACCTACACATGTACACAGCTGTACTCACTGGTATCCGGACACACTGACACTCACCAGTATCTGCACACAACTTCACTCACTGGTATCTGGACACACAGACACTCACCAATATATACATGTACACAACTCTACTCACTGGTATCTGGACACAATGACACTCACCAGTATCTGTACACATCACTGGTATCTGGACACCCAATCAGTATCTGTACGCAACTATACTGGTATCCACACTGACACTCACCAGTATCTGTACACATCACTGGTATCCGGACACCCAATCAGTATCTGTACACAACTGTACTCACTGGTATCCGGACACACTGACACTCATCAATATATGTACACAACTGTACTCACTGGTATCCGGACACACTGACACTCACCAATATCTGTACACAACTGTACTCACTGGTATCCAGACACACTGACACTCACCAATATCTGTACACAATTGTACTCACTGGTATCCGGACACACTGACACTCGCCAATATCTGTACACAACTGTACTCACTGGTGTCTGGACACAATGACACTCACCAGTATCTGTACACATCACTGGTATCCGGACACCCAATCAGTATCTGTACACAACTGTATTCACTGGTATCTGGACACACTGACACTCACCAATATCTGTACACAACTGTACTCACTGGTATCCGGACACACTGACACTCACCAATATCTGTACACAACTGTACTCACTGGTATCCAGACACACTGACACTCACCAATATCTGTACACAACTGTACTCACTGGTATCCGGACACACTGACACTCACCAATATCTGTACACAACTGTACTCACTGGTATCCGGACACACTGACACTCACCAATATCTGTACACAACTGTACTCACTGGTATCCGGACACACTGACACTCACCAATATCTGTACACAACTGTACTCACTGGTATCCGGACACACTGACACTCACCAATATCTGTACACAACTGTACTCACTGGTATCCGGACACACCGCTCCACCAGCCCAAGCTGCTGACATCGCTCCAGTGGCTTCAGGACACGCTCAGGGCATTCTGGGTAACTCGCATCCCACTCACACTTGTGACGAGTAAACAGTTTATCATATATAAGCCCTGTCCTGTCAAATGAGAGTAAAACAGGTGTAAAATCAGTGAACAGAGGTAACAACTATTTGTTGACAACCCACGAGTATAAATAATATCATAATGGCAAATAATCTCACTGGTAGGTTATGAACCATACCTGATTTATACAATAGGTGAAATGAATCCACTCTGCAGAATGTCAGTTATCAGCCTATCTAAAAATCAAGAGAAAGTCACGTAACAAACATTTATGCAAAATAAACAACAAAACTCTTGTATTTGTAATGGTAATAAATAAAAGCAGTGAAGTATCAAAAGGTGAAGTGTCCAGTTAACTCAATGGTACTGCATTATTTTAGTCCTGAATATAAAATAAAGTAACACAAAAATATAGTTATATATACCATACAGAAGATATCATTTGATAAATATTTATTGATTTTTTAAAAATCTTTGCTGTAACCCTGACCTTAAATGCAGCAATCCAATCTTTTCTATAGACACCTCTGCTTATGGAGATGTGTATTATTAAAACTAAATTTGGTTGTGGAAGAATCATTAGTCCAAAAGATTTAGTGCAGTCATAAATAATTTTCATAATTGCTTTTATTAGGACGGTAATTTTATGATGGACCTTGTGAAGAGGCAATTTTTATGTGATATGGCCATCACATGCACAGTTTGATGTCAGGTGGATATCTCATGTATTTATTTATGAATGACTTTTTACCCGGATGCTTGTTGGCTATTGTTGTCATGATGTTTAACGATTGGCGTGTAACTGCTCATGCTCAAGATTGCATATCTACTCTTTTTGATAAGAAAAGGCCTAACGCTAATAGCTGGTGGTATGGCAAAGCAGATGACATGTAACATTAGGAGAACATTCAAAATGATGACTGTGGCTACTCCTTATGGAAGAACAGACAAACAGAAAGAACCAAAAAGAACCAACAGAACAGAAAGCATACACAGTTTATCTTTGAACAGTGAAAAGAAATTGCTTTTTAAGGTGCACAAATATTGGCGTTTGCTGATCACAATGTGCTAAATTTCTGAATGTGATGTATGTATAATACTTTTCATAAATAGATAATGGATTAGTCCATAGAAAACTGTACAGAAGAAAGGTTGAACATACCCCTTGTGTTGGGGTGGCCCCTCCTCAGTCACTTCCTGAAACAAAGAAACAAAAAAGGAAAACAGTACTTACACAGTATACGATGTGCCATCTTATACATGTGCACATGTATGCCATTGTGGCCAATATTTACACTCATACACGTGCATTTATGTGTGTAGCTCTATGCAGTACAACACAACACACACAGACACACATGCGCATGCATGCATGCGCACGCACACACACACACACACACACACACACCTCACATCATGTAATGATGAACACATTTATTACCAATTCCAATACTACAGCTACATAAATATATATTATATCTTACGCCTTTTACCAAATTTGCCATGCTCTTCAGCAGCTCTGTGTCAGAGTCATCCTCAGAGTCCTGGTCCTGGGCCTGCCTCTGGGCTTCCTGCCGGCGACGCTCTCTCTCCCGTCTCCTCTGACCCCGAGGGCCTTGCTGCTCCTCGCCTCCATCACCACCAGCCACCTCATCCTGCTGGGAACGGTCCATCGGACTGCTGTCTTCACCACCTCACTTGTCACTTCCAGTCCTGCAGGCTGAGGTAATGATCAGTACAACTACAAACCAGGTTCATGTAAAAGGGAGCCTTCCTCTCCCCCCCCCCCCCCCCCACAATCATTGCCAACCACCTTATCCCAAGGGGAATTGTCCACTGGACTGCTGTCTTCGCCACCTCACTTGCCACTTCAAGTCCTGCAGGTTGAGGTGATGGATCAGCACAAGTTCTACAAACCAGGCTTGCGTAAAAGGGAGCTTTCCTCTTCCCTCCCCCCATCACCACCAACCACCTCATCCTGCGGGAAACGGTCCACTGGACTGCTGTCTTCACCACCTCATTCACCACTTCCAGTACTGCAGGTTGAGATAATGGATCAGTACAACTACAAACAAGACTCATGTAAATGGGGGTTTGTGCAGAACAGCGTTGCTCACCTTTTAACCTAAAGTTTGGGAGGTCAGAGTTGGCTGTAATGAGAGTCAAGCATAGTATGATAGTACACTTGGTTGCTAAAATCCCAGAGGGTAACAGTGCAATTTTTTAAAAGGTTTCACTGCCACTACTGACCACACTGGAGACGTTAATTATGACCAGCAGTGACACACATTCTCACAGAGAGATGAGAGAAAATGATAATGTAAACCCTTTACTGTTACAAGAGTGTTTACAAGGTGCTTACACCTAACATGAGCCCAAAGTGCACAATACAAAAACAGCAGGGTTGACAAAATATATACACAGGACCAAGAGCATAATGAAATCCTACTAATTTAATTTTAATAACAAACACACTACAACACTTCATTCGATGTCTTTCTCATCACTTCTAACACAAACACACACATCTGCACACATCCACACATGCACAAAACAGAGACATACAGCCACACACACACACACACACACACACACACACACACACACACACACACACACACACATGCAAAGCATTCAGAGTCCAGAGGAGAACAGATGGGTCTTGCACCAGATTTAAATGATTCTATGGAAGAAGAGTGTTGGAGAGAGTAGGCTAGGCTGTTCCAGAGTAACGATGCTTGAAAGAAGAAAGTGTGTCATCCAAGAGACTTGAGGTGAGCAGATGGAAGACAAAGGAGTCAAGTATCGGCAGACCAGTGGAGTTGGCGAGATGGAACACCCAGCTGGATGAGATCAGACAGGAAGGGGCTTGGCTGTTGGCTGTTCAATGATTTAAAGGTACAAAGAAGAATTTTGTACTGAACATGGGACTAGACAAGAAACAAGTGTAGAGCACAAAGGATTGGAGATATATGTGGTCAGACCTGGCAGAAGGACAGCTGAGGCAGACAATTATTTTGAAGGTTTTGAAATCTACAGATCACATTGTTGGAGCACCCAGTCAGTGATGATGATACTTAAATAATTATTACACAAGGATAAAATTGATAAAGCACAAATTGGCTTGGGGGGGGGGGGGGGGGGGGGGGGAGGGATCCGTCCCTGATGACAAAAACAGCAGCACTAAAATTTTCAATACAGCAAAACAAAATAAGAACAATATGAAAATTAAAGATTTTTTTAATGTTTTTTATACTAGCCAATAGCCATTGCTCACTTGCTGTAAAAAAAAAATGAAAAAAAATCAGCATCCTACAAATACAGCTGAAATGAAACCAAAAAAAAATAAAGAATTATGCATGCACCTGTGAGGGTGAGACAGAGACAGACAGAAAGACAAGATAAAAACTGAAAGTGAAACCGACAGTCAATAGTCTTTATCAGTTTATGACACAAAAATATGACTTACGCAGTTTAGCAGTATTGTCAAAATCCTGCCACACACAAACAGTGAAACACATGCATGTATTGTTAGATGGGTTAGATGTCTAAAGTGTCAAGCTTTCAAGCCCCAGTTAAATTACTTTGCATAATCAGTAAATTATGCATCAGATATATAGTATGCATGCTTGTGCATAATGATTTAATTAACAGTAAGTTAGTAACACTAACACTGGGGAAGGTCACACTCCAAGTATCAACTGTCTGGCTGAATAAAATTATGTGTACCCCTACAGAATCCCATCATGCCAGCTGTCCAACTTATTACCACAAAAACTTCTGGAACTCAGTCGAAGTTTGGCTGTTTTTGAGTCAAGCCATAATTTAGCTTTTAACAATAATTATTGTTATTAAATATTGAAATATATACATGTATACATTACAAGTACTGCCTCAGATTAGTATTAACAGTAAGAATTTTGCGTTCTAACAAAATTTTCTAACTTATTAAGTTAATACTCAAAATGAATAACAGTCATTATGCAATCATTAAAATGGAGAATCACTTTTGAGTGTAGTATTAATTACTTAACTAGTATTTAATAAAACATTAAATTTAAAAGTCTAAGGACTGTAGGAGGCGCTAGGATTAGGACATTCTTTCTGTTGGCCACAAACGCCATGGGGGGTGGGGGTGAGTGCATGCATGGCATGGGGGGGAAAAACAAAAATTTGTGTTTCCTCAACAGATGGTGCTGGCTGCCGTTGCCTTTAAGGACAGCTCGTTCCATTCCTAACTCAAATTCCGTGGTTTTGGGGACAAATAAAAACCTTCAGTGTTTCACTGACACTGTTTCAGTGACAGTGCTTTCAGTTTCACTTTCAGACCCCAAGATTTGTAATTTTGTATAGATCTATGCAAGTCCGTTGTAGAAAGGCTCAGAACGTATTGCGTCAGAAACATTCACGTCATAATGTACTTCTTTTCACAAATTCACATAAACAAAATCGTGCCAGTCACGCAAATGGAAAAACGTTGAAGTTTTCAACACGAACCTGTTTTGAACCAGAACGTTGTTGCAACAAGCACTTCTGCTGTGACCTAAATTAGCTACCGAGAGTTGCCTCCCCTGCATCAAAATAATTTAATGCTTCGTCCTCCGATAGACGAGCCGTGCGGCACAGTGGTTCGGATAGTCCCCTCCCAATGGGCAGGTCAGACGGTTTTCTTAGTCGGTATCACACAGGTGAAAACCAGCAGAAAGAGTGACAAGACAGACATAAGTTTTCTTAAACTTGTAACTTATCAGACTCTTAGTGTGAATGGAATGGAATGACTTGAAAACAGTATCATACTGTAGTATAGTTGAGCCTATAGTATATTATATATATATATATATATATATATATATATATATATATATATAGAGAGAGAGAGAGAGAGAGAGAGAGAGAGAGAGAGAGAGAGAGAGAGAGAGAGAGAGACAGACAGACAGACAGACAGACAGACGAGAGAAAGAGAGAGAGAGAGAGAGAGAGAGAGAGAGAGAGAGAGAGACAGACAGACAGACAGACAGACAGACAGACAGACAGACAGACAGACAGAGACAGAGAGACAGATTTCAGGTTTGGCGCTGCCGCGGCCGGGTGTCACTGACTGGTTACCGTCCGGCGGACCTTCTGACTGACTGAGTGAGCGGCCATGGACTTAATCACGCTTCAGTAAAGATAGCTAGCCCGGCTACAGGTGTTACTGACTGAGGCGGCTATAGGGTCCGTTGTTTACAGTCACGGGCACTGTAACAACAGTTAAACAGTGAAAAATGAAAATGCACTTATCCAACCTCTATTGTGGTGTACGTGTCATGAGTTCTACACGGCAGAAGCCGGAAAAGTGCATTTTTATTTTTTACCGTTTAACTGTTGTTCAACCGCTGTTGTTTTGTCGCAATAAATGTGATTATTTTACTCAGTCTCAGTCCTACATGATGCAATAAATGTGACTGATTATTTTACTCAGTCTCAGTCCTACATGATGTCATCCTGTTACGGTTATTCAGTCTACCAGTCAGATTCAGTCTCAGACAAAGTCATCCTGTTACGGTTATTTTACCCAGTCTCAGCCCCAAACAAATTGTCATCCTGTTATGGTTATCAAATCAAATCAAATCAAATCAATCTTTATTATTCATCAATATACATCAGTATTATTCATCAATATACAAAGCATACAAATTAAAGTTTTCCTTTGACACATGGGCTCAAGAAGGTACATTTAAAATAACAATAAATGTAAAATAAATACGTAAAAATCTCACTCTCACATTCTCTCCCCACTCGCCTGCCCCGGCTTCTTCCACTGTCTTACTCAGTCTCAGTCCCAATGTCATCGTGTTACGCCGTTTATTTGACCCAGTCTCGGTCCAAAGCAAGGTCATCCTGTTACGGTTTCAGAGGCAAATCACGTTAGTAGTGTCGTCACGCCTTGAAAGACATGTACAGCTCGCGGGCTGCAAATGCGCACCACTGAGCATCTACTACATATGTTTTGATAAAAACAAACCAGTATCGGTCGAATTATTTATTTCATGTAAGTATGAGACGAAAACAAACATATCTGTTGCCGAATACGTTGCAACATGCACGCGTGTCTGGCATGAACGTACAGCAAAATCATAACGTCAAAATGGTGCATGCTGTCTGTAACACAAAATGACAACAACAACAAATCAAATTTAACGATTAATCGAACATGTTCATGCCCGAAAGAAGTTTTGAAAGTTAGTGCACACTGTTCTAAACAAACAAACGAACAAAGCAAACCACCAACTACTCTAGATGTATGTATGTGCTTCTCGATGATCATTCAGTTCATCGGCTAGCCCGTCTGGCTCTACTAACAAACAAATCTACCAATAACCCAGCGAAAATATTCAGTGCATTCCAAAAAAGATTGTGTCCATATGCGAGCAAACTGACCAACTGATCCATAAAATCGTCTTCAGAGACAGATAAAAGACGCCCGGGTCACGACATTCGCGTTACGTAGGATCACTGCGGGATCAAACTCAAGCCAGTTATATCAGTAATCAAACGGTTTTACATGCGACATCGTCGCAGCAGAAATGAGACCGATTGAGTCGTTCGAGGTTAAAGTAGCCATGCTGCTATAATTACTTCCTCGCTCTCTTGGCGTTTATGATTCTTCCGAATTGTTGTAACCAAGCGGCACGAAAAACAAAACAAAACAATGCCGGCCTGGTTTAAAATTTATTGCCTTTGGGGACTTCAATTCCGACTTTAACTTCCCAAGCAAGCACTTAGTTGATATACTCCACATGTTTCAGTTGCACCAGCTTACTAATTCTGACACTAGAATAACTCCGACAAGTAGTACATGTATTGATCTTATTATAACCCAGACGCCACAAGTTATCAAAAGTATAGAGGTTTTGCCGGAAATATGTAGTGACCACTGTGTGCCATGTGCAACAGTGATCAATAACACCAATACTAATTATAGTTTCAAAAGAATATTATACAATTATGACAAATTAGATGCCATTAAATTCTGCAACATGCTGTCTCGTATAGACTGGGCCGATGCTATGCAAAATGGATCCATTGACGACTGTGCTGAACATTTTAATACTATATTTTCGAAGCCGCCTGCAATTGCATGCCTGTAAAAACCGTTACAATTCGCTCTAAAGATGCTGCTTGGATAAATGCAGACATTCGCTGGGCTATAAAACAGAGATATAGGTTGTTTAAAAAAGCAAAACGCAGCAATAAAGACGAAGACTGGCGAGCTTATCGGACTTATAGAAACTTAGTAACTACTAAGATTAGAGACAGAAAACTGGAATATTTAAATGAACTTGATTTAAAGGCATCTGACCCAAAACAGTTCGGTACTAAGGAATGGTGGAAACTGGTAAAACAATTTATGAATAAAAAAGGCATATCCGACGACATTCCTCCCATCTTCTTCAATGGTACTTTGTATTCTTCCAGCGAAGACAAGGTCAACGCATTGAATGATTATTTTATTCAACAATCGATTTTAGACAATCCAAACGAAAATACTCCAAATGTAGAGTACACTGACTCTGAAGTTACTGATATTATTCTTACGCACGCTGACATACATAGTGTAATAAAAAAAATTAGACAAATCAAAGGCAACAGGGCCCGATATGATTCATAACAAATTGCTGATAGCTACAGTTGACATTATTACAGAACCCTTAACCATCCTATTTAACCGCTGTTTGAATGAAGGTATCTTTCCAAACATTTGGAAGATTGCTCATGTAACACCACTACATAAAAAAGGACCCGAAAATCTGTGTAATAATTATCGTCCTATTTCGCTGTTAAGTCATAGTTCAGGAGCTGTGTGAGAGTCGAGGTGGCCGTCCTGGGCTGTCCGTCCTAACGAGCCTTCTGGTTTCCGTGGACGTAAAGCTATATTGAACCATGTTTCGGCAGTGGTCTCAGCTTGTCCCTAATATGTCAACTGACATCTGAGGACATTAAGCAACACTACCTACCTACCTACCTGTTAAGTTGTGAGCCGGTTTGGCCTAGTGGTAAGGCGTTAGGCTGGTAAGCGGAAGGACCTCGGTTCGATACCGCTTCGGCTCTCCTTTCTCTTCAAAAAGGTTGTGGTTTGTGGACACTGTCTTGTGACTTTGCCCATCTCTTCCTAATGAAACATTAAAATGGCTCTCATCGCTGCCCATCTTAATGCAGAAGTCATTCTGGTGGTGACAGTGTAGCGATAGGTATATACTCTCCCTCTCCCCCCACCTCCATACCCCCTTCCCCCCTTCTCCCCGTCACTAATAAGCCGTACGGTTTCTGTGGACGTTAAGCACCATGTTTGCTGTTAAGTCGTGAGCCGGTTTGGCCTAGCGGTAAGGCGTTAGGCTGGTAAGCGGAAGGACCTCGGTTCGATACCGCTTCGGCTCTCCTTTCTCTTCAAAAAGGTTGTGGTTTGTGGACACTGTCTTGTGACTTTGTCCATCACTTCCTACTGAAACATTAAAATGGCTCTCATCGCTGCCCATCTTAATGCAGAAGTCATTCTGGTGGTGACAGTGTAGCGATAGGTATATAATCTCCCTCTCCCCCCACCTCCATACCCCCTTCCCCCCTTTTCCCCGTCCCTAATAAGCCGTACGGTTTCTGTGGACGTTAAGCACCATGTTTACTTACTTTGCTGTTAAGTTGTGTAGGCAAGGTCTTAGAACGATGTGTTCACAGCCGTGTGTTGAATTATTTAAAGGTTTATAATATTATTACTCCATCCCAGTCAGGATTTGTGCCAGGAGACTCGACAGTTAACCAACTCACATCAATATATCATGACCTATGTACATCATTCGATCAAGGAATAACTACACAATCCATTTTTTCGACATTTCCAAAGCCTTCGATCGAGTGTGGCACAAGGGATTATTGAAAAAAATAGAAGCTGTTGGTATAAGAGGCAATTTGGCATTATGGTTTCAAAACTATTTACAAAATCACAAACAAGCCGTTGTTATAAAAGGTAAAAAGTCTGAATACAAAACAGTACCTTCTGGAGTTCCACAGGGGTCTGTGTTAGGACCCTTGTTATTTCTCATATATATATAAACGACATAACCAAAAATATTGAATCTGTTATAAAACTTTTGCGGATGACACAAGTGTGTCACTTGCATTGAAAGACCCCGACAGAAGAGCCGCAATTTTAAATTCTGACTTTGAAAAAATTAACAGCTGGGCGAAACGATGGAAAGTTAGTTTTAATGAAGAAAAAACTGAATTGTTAACATTTAAGAAAGACAACCATCCAGTTTACCCACTGTCATTTGGAAATATGTTCTCGAAGACAAGGAATGTCACAAACACTTAGGTCTGATTTTTCAAAGTAACTGCAAATGGGAAAAACATATAAACAGTATTATTAGAAAAGCAACCCTTCTTATTTCATGTTTACGTTCCTTTAAGTACAAGTTATGCAGAAAAGCCTTGGATACTATGTACAAATCCTTTATATTGCCACAGTTTGACTACGCCGACATTGTTTGGGATAATTGTACTGGAACACTTTCAAACATGCTCGAAAACCTGCATTTGGAAGCTATAAGAATTATTTTAGGAGCTGTTAGAGGAACAAGCCACGAAAAGTTGTATAAAGAATCTGGATTTTGCACACTAAAAGAAAGACGAAAACGTCACAAGCTATTAATGTTTCACAAAATGATTAATTACCTATGCCCCGGATACCTATCGAACTTACTACCACCTCTAGTTTCAACAACAAACCCGTATCATCGCAGACGACCACATGAAAGAGTCATTCCCGCTCACAAAACAGAACTATATGCAAATTCATTCATTCCGTCAACTACCCAACTGTGGAACACATTACCTCAAACTATACAAACAAATCCTTCAATTAGTCTGCTGAAAAAATATTTGTCAACGAATGACACTGTGGTTCCTATATATTATTATTTTGGTTCTAGAAAGGAACAAGTTAAGCATTGTAGACTTCGACTTGCTATTAGCGATTTAAATTATGACTTATTCAGACGCCACTTGTTAGAAGACCCTATATGTTCATGCGGATATACAGCAGAAACATCAGAGCATTTCTACTACATTGTCCCCTTTATAATAGTATTAGAAATAAAACCATTAATAAACTAGATGAGAATGAAAGAAATATCAATACACTTCTGTTTGGAAACGACCAGCTACATTTAGAAACTAATAAGAAAATATTTGCTATAGTCCACGACTTTTGCGCCAAACCGACCGCTTGTAAATCTGTAAAAGTCTGCCAAAATTTGTTTATGATACAAGCGAAGAAGTACACGTTTTAATCCTCTCCCTCTCTCTCTCAGATCAATAATTATGACAACATTACTAGACCATTCGGTTAGTTATTTGCTTTTTTAACCCCCACCCCCTCCTCCCGTTTTGTTGTTATTGTTTTGCTTTTTGTTTTGTTTGCTTGTTTGTTTGTTTTTTGTTGTCATTTTGGTCTTTGTTGGTTTTGTTGCCTCTGAGGTTTTGACAACAATTTGCCATCTTGCCATCGTAAATGTCTGTGTGATTATCATTTATCTATAGGTAACACTCAAATAAGCATATTGCTTTTGTGTTTCCTGTACTTATTTGTTGAGCTTATGATTACGATGAATGAATAAAATTTTGTTTAAACCAATGCCGGCCGTTATCACAGAATCTTGACGGCAGTGGCGTGTTGGAGACAAACTTAGACAAAACATGGTTGGTTTGTCCATCTTGTGGTAAGATTACAGTCCAGTTTATAGACTACGGGTTGGCCTAACACTGAAATTTCACTCGGATGAACCTGATTTTCCGATCTGTTTAAAGAACACCCGGACTACAAAATTAATGACCGGACCCGAATCGGAAATAGGTCAAATGAAAATTTCGAAAGAGTCGTCCATATGCGAGTGCATATATGGTAGTTCGAAAATAACGACTCGAATGATTCAGATGGACAATAGTGCGAAATTCATGTTATACTTCAAGTTGTAATACTGTTGTTGATAGGTTTTATATAGTGCTATTCTCAGCTCTCGAGCAGAATCACTGCATTCTTGTCGCATGCAATTTTAACTGAGTGGCTGCAGCTTTTTATTACGCGTTTTGAATTTCCACAGAAGTGGTACACTTACAGCACTGTTTGGTCGTTACATGTCTGGTGCCACGTGATACTGCATAGATATGCAAGCAAACGGGTTTCCTTGTCAAGTTCAGATTCACTTAAGATAGTTTGTGCATGCAAAGCGAATCTAGAGCATGTTTTTTGTTTGTTTTTTGCCTCCTCCGTGACGATGAATACAGCGTTATTTACATTGGAACATTACACATAGCGTGTGTGTGTGTGTGTGTGTGTGTGTGTGTGTGTGTGTGTGTGTGTGTGCGTGTGTGCGTGCGTGCGTGTGTGTGTATGGCGCTCGTGCAGGTGTGTGTATGTGCGTGTGCACGCAGGTGTGTGTATGTGCGTTTGGGTGTTATTTTGTTGGTGCAAATGGGTGTATACCTTTAACTATGCTAGTTGATGTATGCCAGTGTTGTTGTTTGCTTATGTTTGTGTGCTTACCGCTTTCGAGACACTTTCCTTGTAAAAACTGGTGAATAAATAATCTGAATCTCAAACTGAATACATCAATGTCGTGAAGTGAGTTTTTATTCTCTGTTGTGCTGACAAACACTGATCATCTCTGAGTGTGTCAAAATGGTTAAAATGGTTGAATGAAACAAACCGATACGCATGGCTTCAACCTTCTGTGGTCCAGATATTTAATATTACTGTGATGTCACAGTAGACGCACTCTGCGTGTGTGTGTGTGTGTGTGTGTGTCGGGAGGGGGGGGGGGAGAGAGGAAGAGGTGGATCCGCGTCGTTTTGCTTTAAAAACAACAACAACAAAAAACATCCCACCCCACCCAGAGCAACGACGGTTCCCAAGCAACAGCATTGACGGGAACCGGAGCGTTATTGTAAACTCTCTCTCTCTCTCTCTCTCTTGCCGACTCGAAATCAGTGACGGTCTAAGTGACGCGCTGGACTGGGTACGTGTTGATGCGGATCATCGAACAGTTAGGCTATGGCGGAAATGAAACATCCGTTTGTCAGGCATGACACACCATGCATACAGCCTCGTCAGAAATGAACCGTCACCGTTGATGGGTTGTGCTGAAACATGCTGGTAGTAGCTGGGTGAGAGTCGTGCTCATTACCGGATTAGTCAATGCCAGCGTATCGTATACCGTTCGCAACAGTTACTTATACATGTGTCATGTATTATCTACTTCGTTTCTTTTGTCACACATGGTGCTTGAACCTCAAAGAAAGATTGGCACTTTAATTTTCAGGGAAATTTATGTGTGTAGGGGTGGAGTGACTGGGGGGGGGGGGGGGGGGAACTGAGAGAAGGAGGGTTCTGTATCGAAAGACGCCAAGAAGACAAGAGCAACGCTAAAACGACATAAGATTATACAATACAATACAACTTTATTGTCTCTGTGTAGAGAAATTTGCTTTCTGGCTCGTCATTTACATAAAAACATTCAATACAGTTAACAATAAAACATCAACAACTCAATGAAACACGGAGCTAAAAACCGCTCAAATACAAGGAAATACTTAACAATAACAATGTCACACACACATACACACACACACACACACACACACACACACACACACACACACACACACACACACACCACCACGCACGCCCCGCACGCACCCCACGCACGCACGCACGACGCACGCACGCACGCACGCACGCACGCACCCCCCCCCCCCCCACACACACACATTATTCTTCTGGTTCACCAATAACTTAAAACATTCAATAAATTACAATAAAACTAAATTTCTTAAACAACAAAACAACAAAATCGAAGCACTCAGTCGACTTATACTTAAACCAATTACAATCCAGCGATAGCTTATGATCATTTGCACTATAGATTTATATAAATCATTCCAAATCAGCTTAAAATATCAAGCTACTTACTTACTTACTCCAAATCAGCACTAGAAAAAGTGTTGTTCTATCGTTAGAAATTTTATTCCACCATACCACTATTACTAGATCGATTATCTATTACATTCATCACATTGGTTACAATTCTAGTGCACGAGAACTGGGTATTGCATCACCAAAACTAGTCCAGTGATTGTTAAACACTGACCCCAGAAAACAAACGAATTGTTAAACATTGACCTCGAAACAGACGACCTTTGA
>JABMCL010002826.1:67500-82500 GCA_018857735.1 Alviniconcha marisindica
GAGGTCCTTTCATTTTTTGTCATGATGGTGTTACAGGCGGTCCCTTCATTGTGTCATGATGGTGTTACAGGCGGTCCCTTCATTGTGTCATGATGGTGTTACAGGCGGTCCCTTCATTGTGTCATGATGGTGTTACAGGCACCCCTTGCATTGTGTCATAATAGAGCCACTGCACATTTTATATTGCATGATGGTGTTACAGACACCTCTTTCATTGTGTGATGATGGTGTTACAGACACATTTTCATTGTGTCATGATGGTGTTGCAAGCACCTATTTCATTGTTCCCTGACGGTGTTACAGGCACCCCTTTCAATATGTCATGATGGTGTTACAGACACCCTTTTCATTGTGTCATGATGGTGTTGCAGGCACCCCTTACAATGTGTCATGATGGAGTTACAGGCGGCCCCTTTCATTGTGTCATGATGGTGTTACAGGCACCCCTTTCATTGTGTCATGATGGTGTTACAGGCACCCCTTTCATTGTGTCATGATGGTGTTACAGGCACCCCTTTCATTGTGTCATGATGGTGTTACAGGCACCCCTTTCATAGTGTCATGATGGTGTTACAGGCGGCCCCTTCACTGTGTTCGCTCCCAGCGATCAGGCCTTCAGCCGTCTGCCTCCTGACGCCCTGAACAAACTGCTGGCTAACGTCACCGCCTTGACCGGTCAGTCAACGGCACGCGTGCATTAATTAGCATAATTATTATACTTCCTACACTAATTTCTTTCTGACGGTGTGCTGTTGGAATTTCTCTTCAGCGGTTAACGTAAGGGGAAGTCTGAGTCTGTAAATGCGACGATGACGTTAGTGAGTAAGTAGCTTGGTGTTTTATGCCCAATCAGTACGGTTATATCAGAACGATGATGTTAGTGAGCACACCAAATATTATTCCGAAACATCATACATTTGCTTACAAAATCTTTAAAAAAAGAAAAGAATAACGGCACAGACAGACAGACAGACAGACAGACAGACAGACAGACAGACAGACAGACAGACAGACAGACAGACAGACAGACAGACAGACAGACAGACAGACACACACACACACACACACACACACACACACACACACTCACACACACACACACACACACACACACACACACACACACACACACACACACACACACACACACACACACACACACACACACACACACACACACACACACACACACACACACACACACACACACACACACACACGCACGCACACACATTCAAGGCACGTGCGAGAGTGCATTATACCGGGCTTATATATACATATTCTTCTGACCGCGCTTGCTTTACAATTTCTCGCCTTAGTCAGTCACATTTGTTTAATTGCTGTTCGTATTTAGCTGAGCGGCCTTTCAGTGCGTTGGTTTCAACGTTGAACGTATTTCAGAGGTACTGAAGAATCATGTGGTGAGCGGCACAGTGTACGCTGAGGGTCTCCAGAACGGAGAGAAAGTTCCCACTCTTGCGGGCAAGGACCTTATTGTCAAAAAACAGGGGCCAGGCAAGTACAGAGAGAGAGAGAGAGAGAGAGAGAGAGAGAGAGAGAGAGAGAGACAGAGAGAGAGAGAGACAGAGAGAAGAGAGACAGAGAGAGACAGAGAAGACAGAGAGACAGACGAGACAGACGAAGAGAAGAAGACAGAGATAGAGGGAGAGACAGAGACAGACAGACAGACGGAGAGAGAGAGAGAGAAGAGAGAGAGAGAGAGAGAGAGAGAGAGAGAGAGAGAGAGAGAGAGAGAGAGAGAGAAGAGACAGAGAGAGAGAGAGAGAGAGAGAGAGAGAGAGACAGACAGACAGACAGACAGACAGACAGACAGACAGACAGACAGACAGACAGAGACAGACAGAGACAGACAGACACAGACACAGACAGACAGACATAGATACTCTGAGCAATGTTTAGAGAGTTTCTACTTTTGAAGGCATAGGAGGAACTCGAGTGTTTATGAGTGTGTGTGTGTGTGTGTACGTGCGGGCGCGGGTGAGTGCGTGTGTAAAAATAAAATTATGTTTAGCTGAGACATGCTACCACAAAAGCACACAAAGCAATACATGAAACAAAATACAAATGAAGCCAAATATCCCTCCCCCAAAACACACACACACACACACACACACACACACACACACACACACACACACACACACACACACACACACACCACACAACACACACACACACACACACACACACACACACACACACACACACACACACACACACACACACAACAACAACACACAACAACAACAACAACAACAACAACAACCCTCCCCAAAAACCAACAAACAAACAAACAAAGAACACCCCAACAGCAACGGCAACAACAACAAAATCCAACAATAACAAACAAAGCAGCAGCAACAACAACAGCAGCAACGACAACCAACAACATCAACAACAACAACAACAACAACAACAGTAACAAATATCACTGTAACGAATTTGAAACAATAATCCGTAACTTATAATGCTTGCTTACAAATACACTTACAGTGCTCATCTCTAGTTATGATTCCTGTATCGTTTCAGTGCGTGTGGAAATCGACAACGCCAGGGTACAAAGACCTGATATGTCTGTGACGAATGGGGTCGTACACGTCATCGACAATGTCTTGATGCCCCAATATTCACACAAGTACTACTAATTCACAATGACGTCATCATACCTTCGTTCGCCCCATTTCCCACCCCCCCACCCCCTGATATTTTAAGATTTTTATTTTGTATTTTGGGAAAGGCAATGTTCGGCTATTCTCGTGGTTGTCTCGAAATATGATTTTATTTCAGAGCAGCTGATGTTCATAGGCTTTCTTAATTTGGTTCCAAGTAGAAAGGTGTATGTCAATGCGTCAACTGTTTGCAAGAAGTTTGGACTGGATGTTATATACATTTAAAAGTTAAAAAGAAAAGAAAAAAAGATTGTACTGGATATTGGAAAATGTCAATAAATGACAGAAGTAGCGTATGTGGTTCTTTGTATTGCTGTCGCAAGTTTGATAATGAATTAATTAAATTGTTCACAGGTAGCTAGTTCTTTTAACATGTTATGTTCTCTCTCTCTCTGTCTCTCTGTCTCTGTCTCTCTCTGTGTCTCTGTCTCTCTCTGTCTCCCTCTGTCTCTGTCTCTGTCTGTCTGTCTGTCTGTCTCTCTGTCTCTGTCTGTCTGTCTGTCTGTCTGTCTGTCTGTCTGTCTGTCTGTCTGTCTCTCTGTCTCTCTCTCTCTCTCTCTCTCTCTCTCTCTCTCTCTCTCTCTCTCTCTCTCTCTCTCTCTCTCTCTCTCTCTCTCTCTTTCTGTCTCTCTCTCTTTCCCTCTCTCCTCCTAAGAAATGAAAAAATGAAAAACTAACATTATTTTTGTTTCAAAATTGCCGTTGAGTTTAGAAGTTTGTTTCGTCGGTGACGCTTAACGAGACTGGATGTACTGGATGCATGATAAGTCAAATGTCCCAGCTTATGTCGCACACCCATAGGCACGTGCTCGTATCGCCTGAGGAAAAATCACCAAGAGAGGACACTGTAGACGTCAGACCAGCTGAGACACTTAAAATTGACCGTGTCTTGCTATCATCACCCAGGAAACTATAGTTTTCTACATTCGTATGAACTTAACAGAGCATTTTAGCACAAAATCTTCCATATTAGACTTTTTTATGATCTCTTCTAGTTCTATCCGTTGGGGGAAAAGCAACAACATAATTTGAGTAGGTCAGTTCCTTTAACACTGTCATACATTTTACGTCATTAAAGTTGAATATATACATCTAAAAGTTTTTAAAAAAGAAAGAAGATTGTACCTTTTTGTCTTTTTCATAAATTAACAAGAAAGCATAAAGTGACTATAAATTCTATAGGCTCGATAAATATTATTTAAAAAAATTAAAATATATAAATATTTTTTTAATGGGGGTTGGGGGGGGGGGGGGGGGAGGGGGAATTGTGCACTATTGTTTTCATATCTTTTCAAATGTTTAACTGACTACAAAAACAAAGGGAACCTCTCTTTGGCTCTTCCTGCTTTTCACGAATGATCTGTTTAGATTTTCAGCACTGAACAAAAGGAACAGAAGTACCAAATGGAACTCCATCAAAAGCAGATTTAAAAAAAAAACTAACTCTAAAAACTATATATAATGGAAGAATGAAAGGTTTTTATTTACTGAATGTGTCGAAAGGCTTGACTTACTTGTTTGTCATGCTGCGGAATATTCCCTGTATTTACCTTGCTTTCAACACACATACACACGCACGCACGCACACCACACACACACACACACACACACACACACACACACGAACGAGAAATCAACACAGAAAAATTAGTGTTTATCTGGGCATTGTTGATTTTTATTGATACATATCCTCATCTGAGTGTTCTGACAAAATTGATTCCAGTTTCATCTTAGTCGTGTTAACAACTGGTTAAAGCAAACGGACCTGTTTGCAGAGGTTTTCACACAAACTGCAGCAAACTTCCTCCAAACTTGCCACTGTTTTCACAAACCAAACATTTAACTCCACTATTTGTTGCCAAGTACAATCGGAACACATATCGATTTGGAACAGGTTCCAAGATCATCGACCTTTTATTCCATATTTTATTTGTATATATGACTGTAGGTCTGAATGTATGTATGTACGTAAGTATGTATGTATGTATGTATGTATGTATGTATGTATGTATGTATGTATGTATGTATGTATGTATGTATGTATGTATGTATGTATGTATGTATGTATGTATGTATGTATGTATGTGCGTATGTGCTGTGTGTGTGTTTGTGCGTACGTGTGCGTGCGTGCGTGTGTATGTGCGCGTGTTTGCAATGTATGTGCGTGCACGCCCGCGTGTGTGTGTGTGTGTGTGTGTGTGTGTGTGTGTGTGTGTGTGTGTGTGTGTGTGTGTGTGTGTGTGTGTGTGTGTGTGTGTGTGTGTGTGTGTGTGTGTGTGTGTAAACACGTCAGGCACTGTCCTATATAGATTATTTGTGCTGTTCAGTAAAGAGTATTTGCACATACAACCCTGTATGTTCCCACCTTTTCATTTTATTTTATTTTAATCCTCTTGCAGTATTTTTCCCCTGTTTCTTCTAGCTTTGTATTGGGCTGTTCATTTCTTAAATGACATACTCTCTAGAAGTTTCTAGCATTATATTTTTTTAAATACCTCTCTGGCCTCATCAAATATGTATGAATATTTATGGTGTCGCACACAACAACGTACTTGGCATCGCCACGCAACAATTTACTTTACTGCCCGAGCTCTCATCGTCAAAACAATATTAGTTGTCCCTTCCAGAATGATGGAAAACTGGATCCGTAGTCAATACTGAGAAATTCCTCTTTGTCTGTGTTTTGAATTATTAAAATAAAAAAATAAAAAAATAAAATAAACGCAAGCAAATACTCCGAACTAGTTTACGCGCCCAGTCCGGTAATCACACGTGTCCGGAATACGCTAAAACAGTCTATTAAAGAAATGGGACAGCGTAAAATAGGATTAGCTGTATTTTGCATAGCTACCACTTGATAAATACGCACGTGCGATGTATAAAAGAAATGAGTGCACATAGCATAACGTAAAACAGATTTATTAGTAATAACGATCATTTTTAAAACACAAATTCTGTAAACGTTCTGAGAGCTTTATAAAGTACATTTGGGGAAATAAAATAAAAAAAGAAAGAAAGAAAAATCATACAAGGCATGCATATACATTGAGTATTAACTCACTGACGAATAATTAATAATGATAGTAATAATTTGTGACGCGTCAAAAGTTACTGTGAACACAATATATTAACCACACATACACAAGAATAGCCTAAAGCAAAAATAGAGACACACGTAAGTTAGTAAACGTGGTGTTTAACGTCCACAGAAACCATAAGGCTTATTAGGAACGGGGAGAAGGGGGGTATGGAGGTGGGGGTAGAGGTAGGTTATACACCTATCGCTACACTTGTCACCACCAGAATAACTTCTACATTAAGATGGGCAGCGATGAGAGCCATTTTAATGTTTCATTAACTCTGGGGGACAAAGTCACACGACAGTGTCCACAGACCACAACTTTTGAAGAGAAAGGAGAGCCGAAGCGGATTCGAACCGAGGTCCCTCTGCTTACCAGCCTAACGCCATACCGGCTCACAAGAGACACACACAATTACGTGTCTTTCATGAACACACCGGCACGCATGCGCACACATAATTGACCCCTTCACAGCCATGTCACTTAAAAACGACCAATAAAAGTCCGAAATCTGAAACCCTTAAGCCTTTGTCTTCTTTTTCGCATTGGCATGTGAAAGGATTTTCATCAAAACGCAAAATATTGAAAGTAGATTGTTATAGGACCGGAAAATACACTTTTTGTAGGCGCGTCCGTGTATCTTTCAGCCTGGGAATTTTACAGGCTGGGGCAGTGAAGGGGTTAAGAAAAAACAAAACGGGCGGCCCAGTAGAATTAAGTCGCGTCGGCACGAAATGCACTGGTTCACAGGAACTTTCCCGGCAAAGTTCTGTAGAAGTTCCTCCAGCATCTTACGGATTAGCTGAGGTTGGGTAGCGTGACTACTGTAGCTGGCTGTCGTCAAGAAAGGCGGCAAGAAGTTCAAAGGAACAAAAAATCCGTTTTAGCTCAGTAAAAGAGTCTTAGAAGTATACAGAGAGAGAGAGAGAGAAGAGAGAGAGAGAGAGAGAGAGAGAGAGAGAGAGAGAGAGAGAGAGAGAGAGAGAGAGATTGACTGATTGATTGATTGATTTATTGACTGAAATTTAATTACGCAAGGATAAGGGTAAATAGTGCAATTGATTGATTGAACTTTAATTACGCAAGAATAAAGGTAAATAGTGCCTCGAGAGAGAGAGAGACAGAGAGAGACACAGACAGACAGACAGACAGACAGACAAACAGACAGACAGAGACAGGGAAAGACAGGCAGACAGACAGACAGTCAGACACACACACACACACACACACACACACACACACACACACACACACACACACACACACACACACACACACACACACACACACACACACACACACACAAAGGGGTTCATGGCAGGTCTAATCACACAGCCTCAATCCTAATCAGTTTAACTGATCCCAGATGACGTAAACCCAGCTTTTATGAGCTTTACAAAAGCAACTCACGTCAGACTTAGGAAGCTGTCAGATCAGAGCTATTCTCTCTCACTCTCTCTCTCTTATAGCAGGGTGAGGTTACAGAGTTAATGCAGAAGTGTTGAAACGGGCCGAATCAAATCGCTCCATTAATCAGACAATGTATGTGAAGGTAAATCAATATTGTACAAAATGTATTTGGAACAGCAATGTGTAGCGTTTTATTTCGTGAGCGGGCGCGTTGTGTGTGCTTGTGAGCAACTACGAAAGATGGGAAGCGAGAAGAGATAGAAGAGAGAAAGAGAGAGAAGGGGAGAGAAGAGAAGAGAGAGCGTTGAAAGGAATGACAGAAGAAGGTCCGATAAGGTACCAAGCTACGTCTTTGCTCTATTCGGTCGTTTTCAGGAATTTCCCTCCCACCAAACCCGCTACAGTTTTTTTTTCAATGACCAACCACTACCAGAACAATAAATAGTGGTGGCGAACTCGTCAAGTATTCCTGTGTAATAACTGTTATCGAAGATATTTTTATTAGATTAACTGTAATGTTAACACGGTTATCAAAACCTTTATGACACATTCGGTAATAATGATGATTTATTCAACAAAACAAAACAGCAGCAACAACAGCAACGACAACAACCAACAACCAACACACAAAAAGTGAAGGGTGATGTAAGTAAGGAAGCAAGCAAGGAAAACAAAGAGAAACTAATCTCTTACCTCCTTTATATTCAAAGAATCCCACACATCCAAATATTTACTGCGAAAGTGGGAGTTGCATGACCGTGACCCATTCAAAGTCAAGCATCCGAATTCAAGGGCAGTGTTGCCAAAGGGGGCGTCGTCATGGTGACTGTAGTTACTCCAGGTATCGTACACAGTAATGCCGCAGCCTGCTTGGGCTCTAAAGGCAAGGGCCCAGTCATCGTGCCATACGATGTCTGAAACCAGCGAAAGGAATGAATGAAGGGACGTAGAAAGGAATGGAGGAAGGAAGGAAAGAAGGAAGGAAGGAAAGGAGAAAAGTAGGAAGGAAGAAATAAAGAAAGGAAAAATGCCCAACACATAATCAACAAATCCGTGACTCCATATAATGAGTTTTGCATGTCTGTCGTCAGCACTGGGAAACAGATTTTAACCACCAAACTAAGCACCTGTGCATTAAAAGGGGAACCGATCTAGCCCGAAAAAGTACAAAATGTACAAACATTTCCATCAGCTCGCTTGCTCTGGCAGAATTAATACAAAAAAGTACTTTTCTCTCTCCGAATTTGAGCTCCTTGGGGGGTTGCCATCTTAGTTCGCTCCTTACCAGTGAAGAGAGCAGAAACAGTTGTCTCGTGGCGTCTTTGATATTATTGCCAGTAACACTCACGGTGTAAACCAGACAGAAACTCGTGCAAACCAGACGTAAGGTGGAACTGGTCAAAGCATTACTCCAGTATTGTTGAAAATCAACAAAACTCATTCAAAAATCCGTGAAAGACACAAAGAGGTGTAGACTAGGTCGGGGCAAGTCTTGGGTGGCCAGCTGACCGCTGAAGCTAATCAAAGATGGGAAGGGTACCCAAACCATTTTCGGCACCACTATTAGGCACTCGATCCTGCCAGAAAACCGAGAAGGCACTGCCGGTAATGGCCAGCAGGCAAAACGTACTCAGAGTCAGAGATCAAGCTTCTCATTCAAGAAAACAGTAACCACAGGGTCTCATTGTGTACACTGATGGCTCAGTCACCAAAGATCAGTCAGGGTGGGGTTTCACTGTCATGCAAGCTGCGACCACCATCCATGAAGACAGTAAATCGTATACGGTCTCAACCTCCAGCCTGACAATAGTAGTCGCACATTGCCTCAGGAAGTGACAGTCCGACCACATAAATTATGCCATCCTCGACACAGATTCAACGAGCCTGCTGAAAAAAGTAAAAACTTGAATCGGAAGAATAGGTTGGCGTAATGTTCGACATCCACCCTCTAAATCTCCTGTAGATGTACTGCTCTTGATATACAGGAGTCAAAGGTAATAACGGAGCAGACAGACTGGACGGCAAAGCAACCATCACGAATGGCGTACGTCTCGGAAGATCCGATGTGTTGAGGAGCTTGAGACACTACCTGCGGGCACAAAGCCAAGGACATCACACCATCAATCATCTGGAAGCGCTCTATGATCTTCCTTGAAAGGCAGAGAAAGGACTATCGTCAGTTGGAAGAACAATGTCATTGTTTTAAAGGCAATGTTGGGGAAACCTCTGAGAGAAGGGATGGAGCGTATGTGTACTTTTCCGAGCGTATAGATGACATCTTGGACTGGATTGAACTCACGGACGTCTTTTCATGACTTCGAAGCGTCCTTTTTTTAACAATCAGGACGGGAAATCGAGTGAAACGTTGACGTGGGTCTTCTTCTTCTTCTTCTCTCTCTCTCTCTCTCTCTCTCTCTCTCTCTCTCTCTCTCTCTCTCTCTCTCTCTCTCTCTCTCTCTCTCTCTGCGGCTGACGCATAGTTAATTTATACTGTGGGTTTTATTCAGCTGTGTATCTTTGGACCGGAGCCAGTGGAAAGACAGAAAAGGGGAGAGGGGGTGGGGGTGGATGAACCGCAGAGAGGGAGGAAGGGCAGGATAATAAATGAGAGAGAGAGAGAGAGAGAGAGAAGAGAGAGAGAGAGAGAGAGAGAGAGGAGGAGAGAGAGAGAGAGGAGAAGAGAGAGAGAAGAGAGAGAGAGAGGAGGAGAGAGAGAGAGAGAGAGAGAGAGAGAGAGAGAGAGAGAGAGGAGAGAGAGAGAGAGAGAGAGAGAGAGAGGAGGATGAGTTGGAGAGGAGAGAGAGAGAGAGAGAGAGAGAGAGAGAGAGAGAGAGAGAGAGGAGAGAGAGAGAGAGAGAGAGAGAGAGAGAGAGAGAGAGAGAGAGAGAACACTGACCTATGACGGGCTGAAAGTACCAGCTGTCGTCATCTTCGACGTAGCTGGCGTTTCTCTGATAAGCAATGACGTCAGTGAGACAGCAGGTCAGTCGCGTAGTGTGGTAGGACCCTGCGCGACATGACGGGTGTTGGTGGCACCACAAGACACAAGCCGAGAGGGTTCGGACGTTGGTCACTACACGGAGACACGGACTCTGCAAATCTACACCTCTGTAGCGATGCACCAGAGATCCGCTCGCGGAGGAGATTTCCCCTGCCACGACCGGCATGTAGAAGGAGAGGGCTAAAATTAACCCAAAGCGGCGGCCTGTCAGCAGCATTGTTGTCTTTGCCAGTCGATTTGATTAAAAAAAAAAAAATCTGTTCGTACGGTTTAAAAAATCACATGCAGCCTACCTAAGTATTCAAGAGTTCTTGGTTTACTTCCAGCTCCAAGTCATTTTACTGAAGGGGTTATTTCCGACTGCCGCTACGTCCGCAAGCGAGAGTCTGAGTGTGTTCCATCTGCCAGCTTGTGACTTCTTCAACCTCAGTGGGATTTTTCAGGCCTGTGTAAATAATATGATAAATGTAAAATTGCATACAGTAGCAGTACTACTGACAGAGATGTAGCTGTTCATTTTCGTCCTAAGGTAACCAACTGCGGTTAACAAGACGCGAAAATCTCAAGAGCTAACTCAAGGACTAACTGTTTGTTGCATGCACTCTATTAACTGAGTGGCTTTGTTTATCAGCCCTTCTGTCACGAATCGCAGGAGGTGGTTGGTTGATCGGATGGTGGTCTCCACGACACAGGCAAACGTACTCAGAGAAAACAGATGGGGACAATGAGCAACTTTGCTGGCTTGAGCATTGCACTGCCCAAATAGGCCCAGCGCCACCTGGCTAGTGTAGGGGAGATCATTAGCAGCTGACTTGAGCTTTGTCAAAGCCCCAAATATGCCCAGCGCCACCAAGCTGGGCGATCCGCAGCTAAGTCTCAACGGGAGATAATTAACTGGACGTAACTGCATTAATTTTTGAATGCGCAGGACCAGACCACAGAAATGTAGTGTATGTATAGCCGTGGGTGTGTGTGTGTGTGTGTGTGTGTGTGTGTGTGTGTGTGTGTGTGTGTGTGTGTGTGTGTGTGTGTGGTGTGTGTTGTGTGTGTGTGTGTGTGTGTGTGTGTGTGTGTGTTTACAGCTAGCGGGTAAACCACCACAGCTAAATTATTTACTCTGTCTCTGTCTCTCTCAAATCACGAATGTGAGTGCGCGTGCATTAGTGTGTGTGTGTGTGTGTGTGTGTGTGTGTGTGTGTGTGTGTGTGTGTGTGTGTGTGTGTGTGTGTGTGTGTGATGTTTTTAAATATGTTTTTGCTATTCTCACTTGATAATATTTCATCTGATTCAGGATTCTTGCTGCCGCTTAACTTCCTTTCTTCTTCTTCTTTTCTTCTTCTTTATATATTTTTTAATACGTCATCCATGAACTGTTGACTTGTAACCAAAGATCACAAAGGAACACAGAAATATTCATGCTTGGTCGATCGTTTTCTTTCGAAGACTATGCATCTACATTAGTCTTCTTCTTCTTCTTCTTCTTCTTCTTCTTCTTCTTCTTCTTCTTCTTCTTCTTCTTAATGTTTTTATTTTCATGTTTTTAATACGTCATCCTTGAACTGCTGACTTGTAAACAAAGATTACAAAGGAACACAGAAATATTCATGCTTGGTCGATCGTTTTCTTTCGAAGACTATTCATCTACTTTAATGCTTTGGGGAAATAATGAAACAAAGAAAGAGCAGCGCCACAAACTAAGGAAACAGTGAAAACAAATCTACAGAACGAGGCCCAGAGCGCTCGTGCAGAATCATCACACAAGGGAGTTAATTAGCGCTTGAAAGACGTCACACAAGCACAAAGACCTGAGTCGCATACGGTAACTTTCACCTGACACGCGTGTAAATTCAAGGTACGTAAACTCCACCGGACACGCAGAGCTCAGGAGCTGTGTGAAAGTCGAGGAGGCCGTCCTGGGCTCCCGTCCCTAATAAGCCTACTGTTTCTGTGGAGGTAAAGCAACACCTAAACAACAACAACAACCGGACATGGGCTCGCTGTGCTTCAGATTTGTGACAGTTCACTCTGAAGCTAACATGTAAATACGTGTATTTTCGTGTTTAGGCCTATATGTTGAACCAGTTTCGAGATCAAAGGGTCTTATGCCTGTAGACGTTTGTGTGGCCGAGTGTTCCTGAAATGAAGGGTATATATGCCACTGTGTGGCATCCTTTTTTGAGGATGTACCTCTGGTGGAGTTTATGTACCTACTTGCATGCCAGGTGAGAGTTACTGTAGGCGACTCAGGTCTTTGTTATTGCGCTAATTAACTCCCTTGTGTGTTGATTCTGCACGAGCTTTCTGAGTCTCGTTCTGTTTTAGATTTGTGACAATGCACTCTGAGGCTAACATGTAAATGTGTGTATTTGTGTGTTTATTTCTTGAGCCAGTTTCCAATCAAAGGACTATGTCAGGTCTTGAATAAACAATGTGCTTGTGTGATGTCTTTCGAGCGCTAATTAACTCCCTTGTGTGTTGATAAGGAAACAATAGAAGTATTTTACAATTACGATGTAAAAAAAGAAGAAGAAAAAAAAAGAGAGAGAGAAAAAAAGGCATCTTTCACAAATAATATTCATAACTTTCGTTCCAGGGTTTGTTTGAACAAATTGCACTCTTCAAGAAATCAATGCAAAGCAAAACCAGTCGCTTCCGTGGTCCCACCAAAGATTTCAGCAGTTAGCGGAACACAAAAAGATAATCAGTTCTTGGATTGTTACGTCCCGTCAGCCGCATAGGGTCACCTCAGGACGAATCATACATTCACAGTTAGTCCACACCAGATCGAAACGCAAGGCACCAAAACACAAGCAAAAAGCTGGCTCCAGTTCTGCACCCAATACAGTCAATAGCAAACACAACCAAGCCTCAAAAGGTCAATAAGAACACATCTCAATAGTTACATTTTCAGTATTTACAACTGAGAACGGTTACTTACATTTTAATTATTTAAAACTGAGAAAGATATTTCCAGACAGATGAAGTTGAGACGTATTCATTATAAAATTAAACGCAACTGATCAGATTAGAAGTATGTATGCTTTGATGCACAATAACACATCTATTCATATTCCGCAGTAACTCCCACCACTGGAGTCTGTTTAAATCGCTAACATATTCCGCAGGAATTCATCATGGGAGTCTGTTTAACTCATTAACACATTCCACTGGAACTCACCACAGGAGTCTGTTTAACTCGTTAACATATTCCGCAGGAACTCACCACGGGAGTCTGTTTAAATCGTTAACATATTCCGCAGGAACTCACTACGGGAGTCTGTTTAAATCGCGAACACGGGAGTCTGTTTAACTCGCTAACATATTCCGCAGGACCTCACCACGGAAGTCTGTTTAAATCGCTAACACGGGAGTCTGTTTAACTCGCTAACATATTCCGCAGGACCTCACCACGGGAGTCTGTTTAAATCGGTAACACGGGAGTCTGTTTAACTCGCTAACATATTCCGCAGGAACTCACCACGGGAGTCTGTTTAACTCGCTAACATATTCCGCAGGAACTCACCACGGGAGTCTGTTTAAATCGCTAACACGGGAGTCTGTTTAACTCGCTAACATATTCCGCAAGAACTCACCACGGGAGTCTGTTTAACTCGCTAACATATTCCGCAGGACCTCACCACGGGAGTCTGTTTAAATCGGTAACACGGGAGTCTGTTTAACTCGTTAACATATTCCGCAGGAACTCACGACGGGAGTCTGTTTAACTCGCTAACATATTCCGCAGGAACTCACCACGGGAGTCTGTTTAAATCGCTAATGACCACGAGCAGTTGAAGCACGAACACTGAGAACCAAACCACAAGGAAGGGGCAACCCAGCAGCAATAATATGCATTAATCGATTTCAGTGCAAAGGCTATTCTTCTCTACAGCTAGAAGACAGCTCGCTAGGGCAAACGCAGCCTGTTCCTGTCTGTACTCTCCACAACATACCAATCACCACGTCAGCGCATTATTTATACAGACACAAAGTTTGTCGGAAAACAGTCAACCAATCGAAAACACTGGATTGTCCTACGTCAGCTGAATATACTGGTAACTGACAGGGGCAGCGATGACATAAAACAGACGTTACCATTTACACCGGAACTTCGCCCAGTGAACTGTGTCTACGTCAGGCAAAGATCCATATATCCACGCAAGCCCCGCAGCACTGGACAGGAAGGAGCCAGGGAAATGTGTTGTTGCTGAAGGGTTGGAATCCCCGTGGTGTAAAATGTTGTTTGTAGCACAGAGACGAGTTGTATACAGTTGGGATCAGTGAGATAATTGCTTTCTAGTGAAATGCTTTGAAATGTTACGCGCATGTGAACGTTTGAGAGAGAGAGAGAGAGAGAGAGAGAGAGAAGAGAGAGAGAGAGAGAGAGAGAGAGAGAGAGAGAGATTTTATTCAATAAGGCTATAGCCCCATTTTGAAGGGGTGTAAGCACAATAAACCGTATAAGACAATACCTACACAGTAATCAATTTACTGACGTTGGAACGTTGCAATGCTACAATGAACAAGGCGGAAGCGAAAGCTTGTGTAAAGGATTATATTATAATAACGTTCTTGAATAATTATTAGTTCATAATGTACATTTAAGTTCTTCACGATAGCAGGGTTTTCCTTCTCTCTGACTTTAATGTATAGTCAGAGAGAGAGAGAGAGAGAGAGAGTGTGTGTGTGTGTGGGGGGGGGGGGGGGAGGGGGGCCGGGGAGGGGGGGGGGGGGGGGTCTGCCTACGTGTGTGTTTGCGAAAGATGGTAGTCCTAGCTGGGCTTTTAATTTATAATAAAAACACGAAAACGAGTTTTTG
>JABMCL010002826.1:87500-102500 GCA_018857735.1 Alviniconcha marisindica
TGGAGGTTCGCTAACAACGTACGCTATGGAGGTTCGCTAACAACGTACGCCATGGAGATTCGCTAACAACGCCATGGAAGTTCGCTAACAACGTATGCCTTGGAGGTTCGCTAACAATGTACGCCATAGAGGTTCGATAACAACGTACGCCATGGAGGTTCGCTAACAACGCCATGGAGGTTCGCTAACAACGTACGCCATGGAGGTTCGCTAACAACGCCATGGAGGTTCGCTAACAACGCCATCGAGGTTCGCTAACAACGCCCATCGACCGCTGTCTAATTAAGTTATGCGGAATCATAATATTACGGATGCGGAACTGGTTTGACATACGGTTGAGGAACCCGTCTCCTGCCCTCCTCTACCCCCCACCCTCTCCCCACCCCACCGTTGTATGCAAGGCATCTGCATGTTAATCCATCGTCGTGCACTCCTAGCTTCAGGCTGCAGGTTGTCGAGATGCATTCCTCTTGGGATGTCGTAGATGTCTTCTCACAGTCGGCGCTGTGTCAATTATGACAGACGATCGAACTCAGCCCGTCGGAACATTTATTCAGCGTGGGTAAGCGTTTACTTCAGACAGCAACATTGCATCCACAGTGGTCTTCGAAGATGGATGTCTAACAATGACTCCTGCCTGTCTGGGCTTTGTATTTCATCTTTCATTTTTCGCGGCCAGTTCATTAATAATAATGATAGTGTGCATTTATCCTTCGCCCATCAACGCCCTGAGCGCTCACATGGTACCTATTAACCCAAATACGATATTCTATACACATGTAGACACAGTCCTACCAAAACAATGTACATAAAGTATTATAATTATAGAAACACACACACACACACACACACACACACACACACACACACACACACACACACACACACACACACACACACACACACACACAATGACTAGCAGAAACTGGGTATTGATATTAGCTGGGGAGAAAATACTGCGAGAAGAGAAAGGTTTTCAGTTTGGCTTTAAAAGATGACAGGGTTGATCAATGTCTAAGGTCCTGTTCGAGTGAATTCCAAATGTGGGGCCCAAAGGAAAGAGAAAGTGCGAAAGCCATGAGTATTGAGTTTGTATTGTTGGATTTTAGCATGCGGGTGTTAGAAGAAGGGCGCAATGTACGACACGGAGTGTAGACATGTAGCAGTTCAGAGAGGTAAGCAGGACCAGAACCATATATAGCATTGAAAAACAGCGTCTTTATACTTAATACGTTATGAAATGGGAAGTCAGTGCAGTTTTTCCAGGAGAGGTGTTGAGTGGTGGTGGCGGGGTGCCAAGAGAACGAGCCTTGCAGCAAAGTTTTGAATTTCTAGAGAGGTTAGATGGCAGAATTAGGTGTACCCATGAGGAGACAGTTGCGGTAGTCAAGCCGTGACTCTGTGAGGATGATGGCATGTGTGCCCTCGCTGTAATGTCTTCCTTCACCCTTCGAACCCAAAGGTCTAATAGGGTGGGTATCTGAGCGTTCGGGAAAGCCCATACGTGCGCTCCACAGCACCTGCGAGACGGTAGTTCACTGTTGCCTTTGAAACAGACCGTATGTTGGTTTGAGTGACAATTGCTCTTTCTTGTTCGTCCGTTCAAGGCAGACCATCAGCTGCTGTCTTTCTCAACGCCTCTCTCATCCAGGAGTGCGATCTGGCCTTGACTGAGTGCCCGGAAGTGTTTATATTCCTTGTATTCCTTCCTTCTGTTTCTTCCTTCTATTCCTTGTGGACAAGAGAGAAGTCCCGACTGCAGTCTCTTCTACCACACCCTTTGAAACCAGTCCTATACTTACCTCTTTTGAGCCCCGACCCTACTTTTCATTTCAGTTCAGAGCAGTTCAAGGTGGTATCTATGCGCTCAGAAAACCCTTAGGCGCTTCACTCCGTCTCTAAGATGTCTTCCAAGCGTTGCCTTTGAAGCAGATCCAGTGTTTGTTTGATTAATGATAATAATCATTTTGTTGTCCTTGCGAGGAAGATTGTCGGGCGCTTCCTCTTTCTACGCTTCTCTCTGCTCCAGGCGATCGATTGTGTAACGTCCTTGGCTTTGTGCCCACGTGTAGTGTCTCAAGCTTCTCAGCATTTTAGATTTCCGAGATGCAAGCCATTCGTGATGGTTGCTGTGCCCGCCAGTCTATCTGCTCGGTCATTTCCATTCACCCCGGTATGTCCAGGACGGTGCATCCGCAGGAGTCTTCGAAGGTAGTAGGCTAGCTGTCCAATATCGACACATGCGTGCTTGTGCTTCCCATTCCACCTTTCATTCTTTGTGGCAGCGGCAAGTTCACTGAATCTGCGAGGATGATGGCATGTGTGGTCTGACTGCGATCCCTTCCTCATCCTTTGAAGCCAGTGCCTACAGCCTCTCGTCAGAACGTGAAGAATGTGCACGAAAGCGTCATGCTACACAGGGACGTGGGTAAAGATTCTATCAACACAGGCGCTGCCGTTTCTGGCTCTCAGTGTTTGTGTTTTATACATCACACATCCTTCTGATTTTTGTTGAGCAGTCGGCCGAACAGACAGACGGGCGGGCAAAGCGACTGTCACGATTACACAACAGTGACTTGCAGAGAGAGAGAGAGAGAGAGAGAGAGAGAGAGAGAGAGAGAGAGAGAGAGAGAGAGAGAGAGAGAGAGAGAGAGAAATATAACTGGAACTGGAACTCGAAACTTTAATACTAAGGATAGTAGCGTTAGGTCCATTTGGACCTATCTAACAGCCAGTCCTTTGTATACTACAAACACAAAATAATAAATACAACTATATCACAAACACAAAAAGGTTCAAACGAACGCTTATTTATTTTAACACTGACACACAGTATATATGCAAATTTTCAGGGAAATCCCCTTTATCAAGCCACAAAACGACACTTAGGCAACAGATAAACAGTCAAAAACAATGAAAAATGAAAGAAAAAGACTCATCTTGTTTTGGTTTAGTTTTTACAGCTTGTTCGGTACTTGTGAAGATGCCAACAATCTTCCAAGCTTGACAAAAGGGGATTTCCCTGAAAATTTGCATTCTGTGTGTGTCCGTGTTAAAATAAATAAGCGTTCGTTTGAACCTTTTTTGTATTTGGATCTTATTTTAGAATGCTAGCAGTCATTCTGTTTCAGATTTTTTATACCACAAACAGATATTATAAGTATGAAAGCAGAGAGAGAGAGAGAGAGAGAGAGAGAGAGAGAGAGAGAGAGAGAGAGAGAGAGAGAGAGAGGGGAGGGGACCATTCCCCCCCCCCCACCCCTGCTTTCGGACACTCGCAACGCCAAGGACATCATATTACCAATCACCTAGAGCAGAGGGATGCTGAAAAGGGCAAGAGACTGACGATCTACCTTCAAAACGGCCATTGGCAGGACCATTAATTTTCAATCACACAGACACTAGAAAACTTTGGCCACCGTGGGGAAACCTCTGAGACAGGATGGAGCACATGATAGGGCTTCCCTTAACGCTTTGATAGCTATCTTGAACGGAAGTGAGCCGGCAGAAGCTACCTATAGAGACAAAATGGATTCGATCGGCTGACTTGAGGGTACTCTGCCGAAAAAATAACACACACACACACACACACACACACACGCGCACACACACACACACGCACACACCACACACACACACACACACATGCAGACACACACACACACACACACGTACATCACTCACGCTCACGCACGCACACGCACACGCACACACACACACACACGTACATCACTCACGCACACGCACGCACACGCACACACACACACACACACACACACACACACACACACACACACACACTCTTGTTTCTCGCTGAAACAAATTGACAGCTAACGTTCTGAAACAAAATCGAAATACTCAAGAAGGTTCAAAAGAACGCTGATTTTGCGTTAAAAAAAAGAAACGCTGATTTTGCGTTAAAAAAAGAACGCTGATTTTGCGAATGTTTTGTGTTGTCCTAATATATCAGCGTTCTTTTTAACCTTTTGCGTGCTGGATCCCTCTGGGGGGCGAGGGGGGCGGGGGGGGGGGGGGGGGGGGACGCATTGTGAGAACATGGCCTACGTTATTGAAAACGGTCTGTGACCGTGCCGTGCACCCCGGTTAGGCTGTTACAGACGAAGGCAGAAGTTACATCGTTAGCTGTTGGATTTAACGTCCTGTCAACCGCATAATTATGTTATGGTCACCTCAGGACGAATCACACCTTCATAATTCTTTTACACCAACCGAAAACATCAGTCATTAATTCACGAGTTTGTTTAATTCACTGTTACAGTGTTAAAAACTAGCCATCCGTCATCTATCAGTGCACAATAACACATGTTTTGGTACGTGTTTATATTCCGTAGGCACTCGCCACGGGAACATGCTGAACTCGTTTGTGACTATGAGCAGGATGACCTATTTAACTCAGACTGCCTCTCTCAACAAACAATTTATCTGGCGAACAGTCACACTTTCAAAATGGCAACCACGGAATCCAAGGGGCACAACTGATAGGGTTCGAAGTAAGGGGTGAGGGTGGGGGTGAATTAGTTCTTGGAGTACAACGACCCGTCAACCGCACGGGGTCACCTCAGGACCAACGAACTTTGTTTTCGGTTAATTGTCACACATATCAGTCTGTACAGTGTGTGTGTGTGTGTGTGTGTGTGTGTGTGTGTGTGTGTGTGTGTGTGTGTGTGTGTGTGTGTGTGTGTGTGTGTGTGTGTGTGTGCGCGCGCGGGCGCATTTTTTGCATAGTTACGCTTGAAACCTTGTCTAAATTATGTGTTAGCTTTTTCTTTCTTTTTTACTTACATTTTTATTGCCGATAACATTTCCATCTCGATGTACATTATGTGTGTTATACTATACTTGTTCAGCGATTTGAGCTGCAGGGTAGGCGCTTTACAAATTTCCATCATTTTTATTACATTCAAAATTCGTCCGTATAAGGAACGAAAACACAAGTCACCAAAACCACAAGTAAGAAAAAATTCAGCTCGCTCACGGTGCTGGACAGAACACAGTTGATAGGAAACAAGTGACAACCAGTCCCAGTAATTATGGACATTTCACTTATATACAGACTAACCTAAATATTTCGAAACAAGGTCGTCAAGACGTATTCAGTACACGATGAAAACATAATTTATTTATTAACCATTGTTCAATTTGCAATAACGTATGACTGACTCTTGTGACACACAAAAACACAAAATAAACATGGTGCTTAACGTCCACAGAAACCGTAAGGCTTATTAGGGACGGGGAGATGGGGTGGAGGGATGGGGTGGGGTGGGAGGAATGGGTATGGAGATGGGGGAAGAGGTTTTGGAACCGACTGATATTTGTATTCGAAAGTGGGGGATGTAAGCATGCATGGTGGCAGTGAAGTCGATTCATAAGCCTTCTTTGTGTGTGATGAGCAAGCATGAAGTCGGCGTGGACCCAATAGTTATAACAGTAACTGAGACGATTACGTTTGATTTGATGAATTGTTATTTAGGTATCCGTCCTATCCCCGTGTTACCTCAGTAGTTATAACAGTAACATTTATAACAGTAACAGCTGGGCCCAATAGTTATAACAGTAACTCAGACGGTTACGTTTGATTTGATGAATAGTTATTTCGGTATCCGTCCTATCGCAGTAGCACGTAAAAGGTTCCCGGCCATTCTGCTAAAAGGTGTTTAGCTATGTACAGGTGACAGGTTACAGCTAAACACACATGCACCCTCCGTGAGTAAGTTAAAAAAATAAAAAAATAAAAATTACGCCCAATCGTCAGCCACAACGGTTATATCAGGGCGAAACTAAATCAACGTCACACAATATGTGGCTTCGATTAAAGTGACAGTGTAAACTGGTGCATGGTTGTATGGTGTACACAGAACGTCCGCCGAGACGGCAGCAGTTTCACGTGGCACCAGCCATGCAGTTTCTACATCACAGCAAACAAACAAACAAACAAGCAGCGCTGCAACCACTTAGATGGTTAAACTGAAACAGAACGATGCCCAGAGCGCTTGAGCAGAATCAACAAACAAGGGAGTACCTCTGGTGGAGTTTATGTACCTTGTATTTACATGCATGCCAGGTGAGAGTTACCGTAGACGACTCAGGTCTTTGTTGCTGTACTTGTGTTACGTATTTCGAGCGCTAATTAACTCCCTTGTTTGTTAATTCTACTTCGGTGGTTAATCAAAAAGCGCTGTGTAAAAAAGCGACAGTCACTCATTCACAGTCGTGTACAACTAGAGCGCAGTGGGACGGCTTGGAAGCAGAAAATAGCGCTATAGTGAAGCAAGTTTTCACACATGTATTTAAAAAAATAAAGTGTTTCGCCCTAGAAAGTTTTCATATATGTATTTAAAAAAAGAAGTGTTTCGCCCTAGTCTGTGCTGTAGACTGGGCAATATATTCACAATCACCATCCGTGAATGTCGAAACAGAAAAGTAAGCGACTGATAACTAAGCAACCGACTCGGTGACAGACTGACTTGCTGTGAGCGACCAAGACCCCCGTTTACCACCAACCGGCAATCAACTAACCAACCGACCCACCGACCGAGCGAGCAAACAAGCAACTAAGCAAACTAACCATTAGGTGCATTATGACCTGTCACGACCCCTTTCCGTAGAATTAAGAAAATCAACATGTATTTTTCAAACCAAAGGCAGGGACACACTAAAATAATGGACAAACAAGAGCAATAACAAATTACTTCAATTAGAAGAAGAAGAAGAAGAAGAAGAAGAAGAAGAAGAAGAAGAAGAAGAAGAAGAAGAAGAACAACAACAACAACAACAACAACAACAACAACAACAACAATATCAACAACAACAACGACAACAACAACAAAATCATGAAACAATTACAAACATTGGGGTGATTTCTGAGCTTGTTTCCAAAAGCTTTCGTTGGCAATCTTCGGAATCAGATACTTGTTAATGGGTGAAATATTACAATCTAAAACAGAACGAGGCCCAGAGCGCTCGTGCAGAATCAACACACAAGGGAGTTAAAGAGCGCTCGAAAGACGTCACGCAAACACAGCAACAAAGACCCGAGTCGCCTACGATAACTCTCACTTGACATGCGAGTAAATACAAGGTACATAAACTCCACCAGAGGTCTTTGTTAATGTGTTTGTGTGACGTCTTTCGCGCGTTCATTATCTCCCTTGTGTGTTGATTTTGTTAATGGGTGACTTAGCTGCAGATTACGTCACTTGATGGTGCTGGGCAAATTTGGGGCTTTGACAAAGCTCTAGTCAGCTTCAAATGATCTCCCCAACACTAGCAAGGAGGCGCTGCGCATACTTTGGGCAATGTAATGCTCACGCTAGCAAAGAACCATGTCCCTTTTGTGTACATGTCTTTGGGGGGCTCTTTCAAGTTCACGCCAAGAGCAAAAACACAGGACACATTTTTTTGTCAGTCGTGCGGTTCGTGTTCACAGGCAAATGAAAGGTGTTAACCACGACTTAAGCAGTTCCGGGTGACACCATTACGTTAGGATTGCTTTCTTTCGGTAACTAGTTTTCGTCCACATTTTTCAAACGTCTGACGAGACGACAATGTTTAAATGAAAGTAGAGGGCGACGATCAGCTGAAGTTAGGTTAAGTCATGTCAAGTATTTCTTTATTCTATTTAAAGGAAAATGTGTGTGCCACACATGAATAACAAACGACGACGAAAATGTACATACATTAAAAAAAATCAAAAAATCACTGTTGCGCAACAACACAGGCAAGATTAACATTAGAAGCATTACTAAATATAATGCATATTACCTATAAAAATGCGCTGTAAAATAAAGAATACCGCACCCATTAATATAACTGTAGATACAATGGGCACAAGTATAATTATTACTATTCTCATCTTATCCTGTACGGTCACCTTAGGGGGGCGAGAGAGAGAGAGAGAGAGAGAGAGAGAGAGAGAGAGAGAGAGAGAGAGAGAGAGAGAGAGAGAGAGAGATACGATACGATACGAATGTTTTAATGAATAGACCATCTGCCCGTGTCATTGTGGGTGGTGGGGGATGGGGTAAGCAACAATTGTTCATCAATAATCATCAATCAATGGAATAATGTTTAGGAAGTACACACACCCCCCACACACACACAATCCTTCCTTAGCTGGAAGCTTCAACCTCAAAGTCTCTCTGACGCACCACACACTCCATGACTCACTCGCGTGCTCTCTCTCTCTCTCCCAGACACACCCGTCTGACCACTCTCGGCTTTGCACGCAGCGGCCTACTGGTCAGTTAGGCCTGTAGAGACTGGTCAGTTAGGCCTGTAGAGACTGGTTTCGAACGTGAAATGCTTTAGATAAATATAGTGCCAGTGATGTACATCTTTTCCCGTCTGCAAGAAGCAACGACAATTTAAAAGCGTTTGGATGAACATAATACTTTGCTGGTATAAATGATTTTCTAAGGGTTGAGTATTTCGGGCAAGCTAAAATGCATTTCTGAATCTCGTGTTCCTTTACAAATGGGACAGTCTAGATTACTGGCACTTTAGAATACCTGCACTGGTGAGGTCTCAGTGCTGACACCCCCAGTCTGATTCTGGTTAAAGCTTTTCTAATGACAGGATTTTTAACAGTCGTCAAATATGGTGTGAGCTCATGTAGCTGTTTGAAAGACGAATAAAACGCATATCGGTCGCTTGACATAATGCTACTATTCCAGTCTTGTAAGAAGCAGTCAATGAGCCTCTGTTTAAACGCACGCAAGAAGTGAGAAACGTTTTCTACACCTTGATTCTCCCATACATGTCCAAAACAGTATTTGTAAAGTGTGAAGCAAACATTGGAGACCCAATTGTTTTTATCTTTACAATGTAAAATACAGAGCATTTTATACGCTTTAAATGGGATTCTGTCTTCTGTCATTCTTGTAACTTTGAGCCAATATTTAATACACTTGGTGTATGTTTGTATGTACAGCGGATATCTACCTGCCTCTCCATAAACAAGAGCACTGGGAGTTTTGGCACTAATATTGAGCAATCGTTTTATCGCAAATAAATAAACTCTTTCAATGACAGTGTGGTCAGCGATCAGACCCCAAGCTTCTGCTCCATATGTCAACACTGGCTGTATCTGGCAGTCAAAAAGTTTAAAGAAAAGTTTCGGGCAGTTTTCTCCTAGTGTCCATAAAAGCTTAAGTATGCCAAAAACACCCTTTCTTGCCCTTTTGGCCATGTCTGCGAGTGCATACGAAAAGGTGAGACCTGTTGAGAAAACCACACCCAGATATTTATACTGGTTTACTACTTCCAGTCTAATTCCATCATATAGCCATTTCTCCTGGCAGCAACTGCCCCCCATTCCTAAAGATAATTATTTTGGATTTGTCTCGATTAACTAAAAGATTAAGTTTATATGCAGCATTTCTTAAAATGTTAAGCTGTTGCTGAAGACCGACTGCTGTGTTTGATATCAATAACACGTCATCCGCAAACAGCATAATAAGAATCTGTATAAGGTAGGGTGACAAGGCTTATTCCATGTTTTCCATGCTGCTCAACTTCGTTGGCTAGTTCATTAATTAGAAGGGAAAACAAAATTGGGCTGCAATTTTCGCCCTGCTTGAGACCGCGTGAACATTCAAACGCTTCTGTTACACTACCGTTCACACGTACCCTTGCCTTTACTACTTCGTACCTACTCATAACTGCCTTATACATTCTTCCTTTAATCCCATTCTTACGTAATATTTTCCAAAGGTACCGTCTATCGACAAGATCGAAGGCTTTTTAAAAATCTATAAACGCTACATAAAGTTTACCATGGTTAAGTAGCTGTTTCTGCACTAATGTAAGTAGTGTAAAGATATGGTCGACTGTACTGTAGTTTCTTCTAAAACCAGCTTGCGCTTCGTTGATAATACTATTTTCTTCCACCCATTGCGTCAGACGTTTGTTCAAAATATAACTATAAATCTTACTGCTGGTATTTAACAGGGATATGCCCCTGTAGTTGTCCGGCGAGTTGATGTCACCGTTTTTATGAAGTGGATGTATGATCGACTCGGACCAGTGTAGTGGATACGTCCCAGAATCAAACAGTTTATTGAAATATTTGGTTAAAACCGCTACTACGCAGTGTGCTGAGTACTTATAGAATTATCCATTTAATCCATCTGGGCCAGGTGCTTTGCCACTTTTTAAAGACTGAATGGCATCCCTAACTTCTACCTCTGTTATATCACACTCCAATGAGTCGCAGTTTATTTCAGTGTTAAGCGCTTCTAGTGAATCATCAGCTGTTACTTCATCTAAAATAATATCTTCAATCGCATCTGATCTTTCATTGCCAGCAACACCATCACTATCGCAGTCAAATACTTTGCTAAAATGGCTAAACCACTCTTCTTGAGTAACAGAGCTTTGTACTAAAACTTTTGCTGTAGCTGACTTGATAGTTTTCCAGAACGTCTTCGGGTCGTGCTTATTTTGCTCAAGGGATATTAGTACATTTTTCTTGTGTTCTGATTTCTTATCTTTAATCAATGATTTGTATTTCTTACGTTCTTCTGTATATATGGTTCGTAATTCGTTCTCTCCTGTTCTAGTGCTATTTTTGATAAATTTTCTCAGGGCTTGTCGCACCTTCGCCCGCTTCTCCCTACACTCGGAATCAAACCACAGATTGTTTTTTATTTTCCCCAGTGTTATTGTCTTCTTCATGCATTCTCCTGCTCTATTAATACCGTCGTCAAGTTTTTCTAGTGCAGCATCTATGTTTATATTAATCAACTCTGTTGCTTGCTCAAAAATCAAGGTAACTTCTTCTGACAAAAACATTTCGTAATATGTTTGGGCATATGTGTGATCCCAAACAATTTTTTAAAACTTTAAACGTACTGTTTTTTTCTGTAATTGGTCATTAGCGTTTTTCAAATTCTCATTTTCATTTCTACTGGCATGTGTTTAGATTCGATTCTTGGCATAACGTTTAGGTGTATACAAAACTGGACAAGCGATCTGGACACTACAAAGTAATCAATCACGCTTGATCCGTTATAAGCAATGTAGGTAAAATTTCCTTGTTTGTCGCCCGACAAAAGACCATTCAAAATGACTAATCCAAACTGTTCACATACATTTAGTAGGTATCGACCAAAATCGTTTGTTATAACATCGTTTGACTTTCGTCTGTATTGCTCCTCAACATCGCACTCATCCTTTTCAAGAGGGAATATATTGTCAGGCAGTGGGACATCCTTAGCGTTTTTATCGCCAGTTCTTGCATTAAAGTCTCCGAATAATATGACAGGAATCTCTCCGTATTCTTCAAACACATCAATAATACAGTGTTCAAGCATACAGACTCCATTGTCAATTTCAGTTCCAGCATAGTAAACACTCTGTGACGGGGGTAGGTATAGACCAATTAGTATAGTATCTGCTGTCAGTCCCATAAAGCGTTTGCAGAGCTTAAGAACAATACAGTTATCCAGTTCAACGTGAATACGTGTTACAACGTTAGCGAACTGCTTTTTGATTAGCATAGCAACGCCACCTGACAAACGTGCTGTGGCAGAATCGGTTAATCTTACTCCCGGCGAAATAAAAAAAATCATACATAGGAAAAAGGTGCGACGGAAAATCAGCTGAAAACGTTTCTATAAAAAGGACAAAAATCATAGTTAGAGATAAGGTCTCTTACACAAGGCTCGTAAACCGTCGAAAGTCCTTCCACATGTATGTTAGGAATGAATGGGTCCCAACGTCATCGTGTCGCACGTGCCACTGTCACTAGACTGTATGACACGGGCAGGGCCGAGTTCCTAGCTGTCATGTAGTCCATTTTTCGCTCGACCTGCACGCTTCTCGGGCAAGTTGGTGTCGACACGAAAAAAGCTGTCCGTGACGCGAGTTTGTTTGGTTTTGCTTCGAGTCTGGCGTGGGGTTTGCACGGCAGTCTCGTCTTTGAACGACACGCTCAGCAGTTCAAAAGAATTATCATTCTGCGGCTTTTTCGGGGGGGAGGGGGGGGGGGGGAACAGGGGCTGGCTCTCGATGTGATCTGCTGCTTCCCAGGGGTCGATCAATTGCTTGGCAAAGGTCTGGTCGCTGTCCCAGGCATCAACAGCTTCTGCAGAGGACGTCAGCTGGGCAGTGGTTCCTTCGGTAAGGGGCCAGACGGTGACGCCGCGGTGTTTTCCTGTCTGCCGGTGGGCTGTGGGGCATAATGGGGTGGCGATTCGGAGTTGGAGCTCCAGGGTGATCGCTCGTCACCGCTGACATCGCGTGCTGTGGAGGGGGTTGCGCTGTCAGCGCTGATCATAGCGTGATCGACAGCTGCATCCTGAGGGTAGACCCCCTCTCCAGCAGAGGCATCGTTGGTGTCCTGGGTATCGAGTGGTTCCACACTGGGGGTTGTCGGGGCTTCGTCGTCACGGGTGAAGCGGTCTGGAGGCTGTGCACATTCACCACTAAGATCTCTTCTGTCGGGGAGGAGAGTACCGGGACATGGGTGGGGTGGTGGTTGGACGTCGATGGAGCGGCTGGGGCTGGAAGGGGCGGTGGTACCGGGGCCGTCTCTAGATGTCTGTGCAGTGGTCGTCCTGGTGTCGCGGTGCTGATGTCTTCAGGTCCGCGGCACTGCTTGGCGACAGGTCTCTTGTCCACACAGGACTCCCTGTGGAGGGTGGCTGTCTGTACTGGCCGTTGTTGAGTCTCTTGAGCTGCCTGTGAATCGGGTCTGCTGTAGGCTCCGTCCCCTGTCGTCTGTCTGTGCAGCATCGGGAACTCTTCCATGTCGGAGAGTAAGGGAGTGGCTTGATCTTGTAACGCTCCGTTCCTGCTGGGCACCGTTTGTTTCGTGCGCTGGGGGTATGGAGGGGCATCGTCTGCAGGGCGGTAGGGACGACTCCCAGTCTTGCTGGAGGAGCGGAGGCTGCGGCGGGGGGATCTCCTTTCTCTGTAGCAGAGTCGGCCGTTGTGGAAGTAGGCCTGCCTGCCAGCACTCTTCTCTTCACGCAGGATGTTGTTCTGTCGGTCTGTGAGGTCAGTCGCCAGACGGATGTTGAGTGTGTCCGACATCGCCTTCCTTCCATCCCTCTCCTGCAGCACCGATATCTTGTCACTCCACCTGTGGAGTCGGGCGATCAGAGGTCGTGGGCGGTTGATGTCACCGCTCTTGGGGCCTGTGCGGTGTGCTCTTTCCACATCGTCCCTGGTCCACACTTTCTGCGAGTAGAATCTGTTCAAGAGTTAAACAACCTTCCTCACACAGTCCTCACTGGTTTCGTCAGATTCCTCGTACACATTAAAAAATCTGACGTTATTGCGCCTAGAGAAGAACTCTAGTTTGTCCACCTTGTCGTCTGTACTCTGGCATAAGTCATGGAAGTGGTCCTTCCAGTCGTAGAGATTACCAACTTGGTTCTGCAGAATCTCACACCTTGCAGAGAGATAACGAACGTCCTCCTTAAGCTGGTCGTTCTCGTACTGAAGGGACTGGCACCGGGTGTCCAGGTTGGAGAGGGTGTTGGAGAGCGTCGTCTGCTGACGATCCATCTGCTGCAGGCGCTTCGCGGTGTCATCTGACAGCTGTAGGATGTATGCTTCCATTCGTGTGAGTGCACCGCTGGGTCCTGAAGCGCTGACAGTGGTGTTAGCGCTGTGGTAGCGTGTCTGGTTGGCAGATCGCTCGCCGGCACTGCATGCCGCTTGCCGAGTGATGATGTCCGTGGTGGTACCGTGTCGGGTCGGGGGCTGGCACCACGGGTAGTCCAGCCTTTCTCCAGGCCCTGGGCCGGGGTTTGATTCAACGTCTCCGCAGGTCAGCAGATATCCAGCAAGAAACACCACAGCCGTGTAGGTGACAAGAGATGTGAGGTGCCCAATGGTAAGCCATACAGCTATCCCCACAAACCTGTGGCGGTGTGCGCTCCTCTTTGCGTTGAGGAATCTGACGGCAACAGCCCACATTTGAAAAAAAGAACGAAGTGAGGCAGATAGATGTTGTACCTGGCAAAAGCTGTCCTCTTTGGCACACTGTCTCGATGAGCGAACAGTTTGTTTGCCACTGTACGGCTTGGCACTGTTTGTAAACAACACCAGTAACACAGCACAGAAACACAGCGTGAGAGCGAAGCTCAGTGGCCAGCATAGCTTGATCACGCTAGCACGTGCATGTCTTGCCTTCTCTGCTCTTTTAGACATGTCATTTTGAAAAGTCCATTAAAATACTCCACAAGAAGTTCTTGAAGTCAAATTTGGTATCGGCATGATCAGACGAGCATGATGCGTACACTTGCTAAAAATCCAGACACAGGCTTGTCACTAATTGGCGTAATTACCAAAACTTGACAGAGCGATGTCAAGAAGCGTCCGGTCTGCTCGGTTAGTACAGCTCACCCCCCAGAGAGAGAGAGAGAGAGAGAGAGGAGTAAATATGTGTGTTACTGTATTCTCATTTATGGGCAGCACTCAAATAAGCATATTGCTTTTGTGTTTCCTGTACCTGTTTTTTAAAAAGTTTATGAGTACGATGCACAGATAGTTTTGTTTAAACCAAGAGAGAGAGAGAGAGAGAGAGAGAGAGAGAGAGAGAGAGAGAGAGAGAGAGAGATCAGAATGGAAGTACAATGAAACAACGACCACGACACTCACTGATTTCTACTCATTTTTCCGTGGCTAAGGCCAGCCCTCCCCCCTAGGATCAACGGCTTTGTTGCACACCGTTATCAGTGCCGGTGTATTGGCTGACAAGCGCACTTGACTCAGGTTCCGTCCTCTTCACCTCATCTTCCCCAGCGAGATCCTAAGAGGCGTCTGGAATTATCCGCTGATTCCTGCTGATTTTTGAAGGTATTCATTTCAGCTAGAGCTCGGCGAAGAGGAATGCAGGGAAAGGGGACGGAGAGGGATTGGATGGGTTGGGGTGGGGGACGGGGTTTGGTTGAGGTGTGGTAAGGTGGGGTTTGGGGTTTGGGGGCGTTCGGGGACAGGGTTCGATGATTGGAAGTCTCCTGTTTG
>JABMCL010002826.1:107500-110000 GCA_018857735.1 Alviniconcha marisindica
GCTGTCTCTGGGCTTCTGTTCCGCTTATTTCATATACACACAGAAAAGTAGCTTGCCCCGTTTTGTCGGCGTAAAAGAGAAAAAGCGGGCTGATTGTAGGAATCATTTGGTTTTCGGCTGGTCTTACTGAGGCAAACAATGTAGTACGTAGCCACACAGGCAAGGTAATCTAAGATTAAATAGCCTTGCTTTTGATAGCGAATGGAGTTTGTTTTTCTCTCTGCTTTTCACTTTAACTGTGTGTGTGTGTGTGTGTGTGTGTGTGTGTATCCACAAGAATGAGCCCAGGAAGAGAGTGAAGTTTATTGAATGCGGTAAGCGACGTACTGTGTCAGTCCGGGTGACTCTAGATCGCTTCTGTCGGTGAGAATTAAGCTTTGTCCCCGACAACCGTTCGCCACGCCGTGGACCGTACGTTGATTGTCGTTATTACACTCCCCAGCACGAGATTGTCGCAACAGTGCGATAAGATCTGTTCACGCGATGAAAGCGTTAGATGGGGTAATGGCGAAAAAAACGTGACTCTTGATTTTTTTTAAAGTTCAAGGTGGTGTCTCCCTCGACAAACTTGACACACGACACTGTTCTTCGCAAACTGACTTTTTGTGTGTGTTGGGGAAACGGTGTACTTGGGAGTGGCGATTCATGTTTAAAGTTGGTTGTTTCTGTATATATCTGGATTGCATATTGAGAGGTGCGAGCCAAAATTGATATTTTCTGTTCACCTGGATTGTATTAAATGCTGTAAACCGTGCCAACCTGCCACTGACGGACTGCGCGCACGCTATAAATTACAAAACAAGAAGACTGGAGTACGAAAACTGTGCTACGTATTCGAAGAGAAATAACTGAAGATCCACACAAAACTTCTGCCTTAAACATAACAGGAAAAACAAAGGCAAAACAACAGCAAGAACACACACACACACACACACACACACACACACACGCGCGCGCGCGCACAACAAAAGCAAAGAAAAATGAAAATTTAAGAGAAAGAGAAAAGAAAGAAAAAAGAGAAAGAGAGAGAGCAAAAACAAAACGGGGCAAGAAAGCGATAAAACTTTGTAAGCCCTGTCTCCAGGAACAAGGACCAAACTGCAGTCCTCCGGAATCAATTTCCTCCTCAACAGGATAACACTTACTCTGGAAGCAAGCACAACGAGTTTGCGGGAAGATTTACGGTGCCAGATGCCAGACATGAATAAGTCATCGTTATATTCCCCGGGACCTTTTGCAGTGTCTTGCTGTTCTCAACGTCTTGCACTGGGCGGAGATGTGTGACAGAGTCTGGAAAAGTGGGTCCGATACTCAGTGACGTGATCAGGCTAAGACTTGTGAGAGCAGCGTTGAAAGCGTGTTGAGATTGGACACTAAATGGGATGGAAGGTGTGCTGAGAGTTTCGTGTGACTGGGCAATTACAGACAGTGATTACGCTGCGCCGGTGTTTAGATGAACGTCCTTCAGTGTTGGCTTTTTGTTTTGTTTTGTGTGGTTCTTGCTCTCTGTTGCACGTGCAAGACGAAGTTTTAGAAAATGCTGTTGCTACCTGTGCCGCTGTTAAGAGAACGTTGTTCATGTTAGGTTTCTTCGACCGGTGCCAGTAGCTTTATCAAGCTTCGTTATTTAAGGTAAGCTTATTTTTTGTTTGTTTGCTTAATATCACCATTAACAGTTGCAAACTACGTTGGAGTTGATGACTTCACGGAATTGTACATAGTTTTGTTTTGCTTTGCTTTACTTTGTTCGTCTAAAAAACACAAAAAACTCAGTCTTTTTATCAGTGTCTTAGTTCATTCCTTTTGTCTTTTTATTTTTTTGTCTTTTTCTCACTTTCCTTGTTATCTTGTAAATAAATGATTCCTTCCTTTTCTTTCATTTTTACCTCTCCCCAACCCAACCCACTCCCTATAGCGTACCACTGTTTTAGTTAATATGCACGTTATTGGTCTTTTGCCCCTTATTCACTGTGTCCACATGTTGTTGTTTTTCTTTTCCCCAGATTGTCCACTTCTGTCTCTTCTTTGATTTATCTGTTCATTTGTTTGAGTGGGTAATTGTTGTTTCATGGCATGCTGGACTCTTACTTGACCAGTGCCATAAGGCGGTTATATATAGGCATACATACATGTACACAGGCAAATAAATAGAATTTCCTATAGAGCTTTAGATTTTTTGTGCTGTCAATAACGGTGACATGAGATGGGCGGTGAGGGAAGTGTCCAGATTGTCGCCCCTACTGGTCTTCCTCAGGGACTGGGCAGGGAAATATGCAACCAAACAAATGTATACGGAATGGTGTGTGTAGGTACTGAAATACATATATATCTGAAGAGAGCCTAATTGTTTTGCTGTCTTCATACATGTACACACACACACACACACACACACACACACACACACACACACACACACACACTCACACTCACACACACATATATATAAATTCTCTCGTGATTTAAGAAGTTTCAATCCGCGCGCGTGCACACGCACACAGAC
>JABMCL010002826.1:115000-120000 GCA_018857735.1 Alviniconcha marisindica
GCGAGTGCTTGTCGGTTTGCGTTTTGCTGGTGCTCTATGAGTACCGATGCCATTGAAAGTTGCACGGAATTCGATTATGGAAAGTTTTTTTTTTTTTTTTTTTTTTTTTACCATTTTGTTTTTACAGAAATGTTTTCTCATAAGAATATACTTTGCTGTAGAATACGTTTTGAAGCAAAACTGGCTTAGGCCTAAAATTTGCAGATTGTGTGTCTGTGTCATCATAAATAAGCGTTCTTTAGAATCTTTTATGTGTTCGGATCTTGGCTTAGTTGGTACATCCTTTATTTGATAGTACATCCTTTATTTGGCTTAGTTGGTACATCCTTTATTTGATAGTACATCCTTTATTTGATAGTAATATTCTTTGAGAAATGAATTATGTGTTGATTTTCTGTTACATTGCTCAGCCCCCTGGGGATAATAAAATCTTCTCATAGAGACTGTCATTGTGGTTGCTTTGCTTTGGTGGTAAACCCCTTGGGAACGAACTAGGCATAAATATTTTGACGAAAGAGAGGCGGATGCGTTGTATTTTCTTCTTCATCGTCTTCTGCTTCTGCTTCATCTTCTTCTGTACATTTAGTTATTAGCATTTAATCATACATTAATTGCGATGAAGACAAAGCAACAACAACAACAACAACAACAACAACAACAAAAAACACCACCACCACCACCACAACCACCACCACCACCAACAACAACAACAGCAAAAAAGAAAGGAAAAAAAAAAAGAAGAAGAAGAAGAAGGGGGTAGAGTGGATAAGCGGTGACAAGACATGGTCACGTTGCCACGTTGCAGTCGACAGGTTGTGGGTTCGAATCCCGGTATTCAGGCAATAGTTGTCTCCTCTCCTCTCTCTTTTGTCTCAGAGTCATGATGGACTCAGCGCCTTGTCCTTTGGATGACACGAAAAACCTTTGGCCCTGCGTGTTGCAGGCGTGCGCGCGTTAAAGATCCCACGGCAGTGGGAGAATATTGCCCTGGCAACAAATTGTAGGGACGCCACCAATCTATGGCTATGGCTGGTGGCTTTCCAATGTGTGTGGAGGGGGGGGGGGGGGGGGGGGGGGGGGGAGGGGGGGGGGGGATGGGGGGGGGCGGGGATGGGGGGCGGGAAGCGGAGAAGAAATTCTCAGAGGTTGCAGGACCTGTTCTTATAAATGTCATTTTCTGTAATTTTGTTAAGTTCGCTATTTCCAGTGTTGCGTATTGTTAAACTATTTAGCCAGATGTGCCAAATGTAAACGTCTCCCAAAGAAGTATGAACTTGATGAATCAGTGAACCAAATTGTATGGACGATTCAAAAAAAGATTCATGTTACTTGAATAAACGCCAGACAAGTATGTGCCTTGCGGGAACAAAAGAGCAAAGAGAGGAAAAGAAGAATAAAAGTACAAAACGGAAAAGAAAAGAAAAATACTGTGAACATTGAATCTCTTCCTTCCTTTTCTGGAAAGCGCCTGTCTAAACACACCACCGGCGTTTTCCGGAGTTTGTCCTCTGTATAACTGTAACTCTGACATGTACTTTAAAATAGAAAAGAAGAGAGAGGGAACTGTCATCCGTTCACTCATTCATTCATTTATTCATTCATTCATTCATGAGAGAGAGAGAGAGAGAGAGAGAGAGAGAGAGAGAGAGAGAGAGAGAGAGAGAGAGAACCGTTATTCAAAAGAGAGAGAGGTAGGCAGAGAGAACTGTCATGAGGAGAGAGAGAGAGAGAGAGAGAGAGAGAGAGAGAGAGAGAGAGAGAGAGAGAGAGAGAGAGGTAATCCTAAAGATGTTCAGCATCTGTTGTTTCGTTTGTTATTAACTTCAGTCTCATACAAAAATTACACGAGGAATTTTTTTGTTTGTTAATGTTTCGGAAAATCGATAAATAAATCCAGCGAAGAGGAAGAAGAAAAATAATGAATACACTGCTTCGTCCTCATTCTGTCTTCCGGAAAGATTCTAAAAGTCAGTCAGCGGAAAGCAAACAAATCCAACTTTGATCTTACATTGCTTCATAATGTGATCGCATCTCCCCCATCTTTCTGACTGAAAAGAGAATTAAGTACCACTCTTATGTGCAACTTGTGAGAGTTCGCTTTCGTTAGAACACGTTTCATTACACTGTTCAGATTTGATTCATGTCAGAGGAAAACGCTTTCAAGCAAATTCCTTGAGGAGGTTGTTCAGGAGAGTCTTCTGGGCTCCATCTTCGATTTTCCAGGGAAATGAAAGTTTGGAATAAAATGTAATTGAATTGATTCTAGATAAAGTTGGGTTGAAATAGTTGTTGGAGCGTTGGACTTGTATTTGCTTTTAATCGATTTTGTATTTATTTTTTATGCTTGCATTATTTGTTGATATAAAGTGCTTCGCCTTGATGTGACCTACAAGGTTTAAAAGGCGTTAAAATCAAACCAAATACTTACTTACCCCCGGCCCCTTTCCCTCTTGGGTCTTAATTATGTCCTGTTTCCAGTTGTTTAGTCTGTCGAGAAGGTATTTCTTTTATATTTCGAAACACAAATTATACCTTTTGCAGCTTTCTATGTGATGCAAGCGTATGTGGATTTGTGTGAATGTGCGTAAAGAACGTGTGCATGAGTTTGTGCATAAGCAGGTGCATGTATTCGCACGTCTATCTACTACTTACCTACCTATTTGCCTATCTGTTTGTCTCTCTGTCTGTCTTTGTGTCTTTCTGTCTACTCTATTTCTCTGTCTGCCTGTGTCTGTTTGTTTCTCTCTCTGCCTATCAAATCTGTTCACCTATCTAATCTTTTTATACCTATCTGTTCGCCTGTCTATTTGTCTGTATATTTTTCTGTCAACCGTCATGGTTGATTGGGCGTAAGAAAACAAACAACTAAGTTTCTATCTTAACAGTCATTCTTGTTTCAGATTTTAAAAAAAAGTTCCTATCTATTTATGGTTTTCTTTTCCTTCCCCGCTGCAGTGGATAATTGTTGGCTCATGTAATCACACTGGAAGGCTACCAACTTTCACACCGCTGAAAGTGTCCGGCGCAACACTTCTAGAATTGGCCGATGGATTCTCTTCTGTTCAGTTCAAGATGGTACTTATGCGCCGCTCGTAAATGCACATATATTACACGCTCCACCGCGTCCCTCAGACGTTTTCCCAATGTTTTGCTTTTGAAACAGTTCCAATGTTCGTCTGACCGACGATGGTCCTCTCTCGTCCTTTCAAGGAAGATTGTCGAGCACTTCAGTACTCTTTCCTTCCACGCCACTCTCCTCCAGGCGATCGATGGTGTGATGTCCTTGGCTTAGTGCCCGCAAACTCCTAAACACTTCAGATCTTCCAAGATGCTCGCCCTGATATAACCGCACCGGTTGACTGTGCGTAAAACATCAACTCACTTACTTACTTCCAAGATGCAAGGCATGTCAATCTGTTCGGTCATTTCCCTTCACTCCGGCATGTCCAGGGCAGTATATCATAGAATCCTTGTCAGCCTCCGTTTCCCATTCCACATCTTCTTCTTCCGTATAGTGTCTAACATCAGCATTTTGAAAACTCGGACATTTTTGGTGCATGCTGGGCTATTTTGGTGTTCCCATAATGCACCGCACTATGACGTGGACTACGGAATCTTTAACGTACGTATGTGATCGTTCTGCATGCGCATACTGACACGGGGGACCTCAGTTTACAGTCGCATCCGACGGACTTTCGCAGAGTTTGCACAGAATTTTACTCTGGAGAAATCTCAGTCGAGGCGGGCGTAAAGTCTAGCACATAACCGTCACCCATCCATGTGGTGGCCATGCATGCACGCTGGATCGTGCTCACCGCGGCTTTCGAGAGCGGGCGCTTTTGCTCTGCTCCGCTGTCTCTCATGTTCTGGCTTTTCATCTATGCCGCGCGTTTAGCTGGTAGCACGTGCAGTGGCAAGTAGAAGCGTCTTGTACTTACTTGTTGAACTTATGATTACGATGAGTGAATAAATTTTGTTTAAACCAAGCGTCTGGTACTGTGCAGCCATGCCCGGAAAGCCACAGGAAGGTTCGGCAGAACTGCAAAACACTCAAGCGGTCCAAGGCACAGGAACAGTAAAGAATAATACTCTTTGCAGTCTGTATATGGACGTGAAGAGGAGTGCTGCTGCTGCTGCTACTGCTACTACTACTACTACTACTACTATGCTACTACTATCAGTGTTGTCCATTATTAGCACCATCATCATCATCATTGTAATTATTACTTGGCTCCTCTTAAAAAGACTACAGGTTAAGATTACGTACCTGAGACTTAGGAGAGCGGGAGGGATGTGGGGTGGGGCATTATTGTCCTAACTTGGAACCAAGGATTCGATCCCGAACGCCTTAACTTGTGCCCTAACAGTGCCTTGAGCATTTGCCCAAAGGGTCGGGCGCGGGGTGGGGTGGGGGGTGGGTAGGGAGAAGTAGGCAATAGCGTCAGCCACAACAACAACAACAAAGGTTTTTAAAGGACAGAGGTAAAACAATCATTATTCGCCATGCCAAGTGACGCAAACCGACCCCGAAGACAGGAGCCTAGTCGGTCGGAAACGCGACAAGGACGCTGCCTGTTTACAATGACGTCATTCCTGACGCGTTAAATTGATGAACGACGCATTTTCGTCTTCACCGGGTCCATTTCCGACATTTTGGCGGCGACTGGCTTTTTAATATTTTAATTATTTTATCCCCCTTTTTTTTTTGTCCCGCCACGATCGCACTTTTATTCAGTGACACAATATCCTTAAAAAAGCTCAAGCTTTTCTGCTTCCTCTTGCACGGAAAGAAGCGAATTCCGCCAAACAGACACGACTTGAACAAGTTAAAAAAGAAGAAAAAAGTGACAAAACTTGAAAGGGATAAAAATGGAAGAAAACAGCGAAAGAATAGTCTCTATTGGAAGCTGCATGCGAGCTGTCACTTCTGATCTGTTTGAATAATGGAGTTGTTATTAATGATTTTGGCGGCGGCATATCCAGCATGTTTAGCTTTGATC
>JABMCL010002826.1:140000-147500 GCA_018857735.1 Alviniconcha marisindica
AATACCATACAATGCTATACTACATTGTAACAAAAACTACTGCTTGAGGATTGAGATACGGAACAAAGTTCATTGACTTACGCACTCAGACCTGCACGTCTGTTATAATGTTTGAATATCAAACAACGAATATGGGATTGTCACAATACATATGTTAATAATAAATATACCAACAATAATAATAAAGCTAACAATAATAATATATTTGATTCATCCCAGCCGGAAATTAAAGTTGTCGTTGGACCTCATACATTCAAGCACAATAAAAAAAAATGTAAATGGTATATTTTAATAATCCAAAGTCATGAAACGCACGCGCGCACGCACGCACACAGAGAGAGAGAGAGAGAGAGGAGAGAGAGAGAGAGAGAGAGAGAGAGAGAGAGAGAGAGAGAGAGAGAAGAGAAACTACACAAACACACCCACAACCACAAACACACACATCACACAACAACCACAATCGCACAAAACGACAGACAAACACACTCAACCAAATAGAACAAACAATCATCCACACATACAATAACTTACATATAACACATAGCCTCACCTCTCAACACATCTCCTCATCCAACACCCTCCATCATCCTCACACATACAACATCTATACAAGTATTATTCTAATACGCAATCTATCCAAACACAAAAGAAGGTTCAAAAAGAAACGCCTTATTGTATGTATGAAAAGTGGCAATACACTGGGGGATGTTGCGTTTGAGTCAGGTAAATGAGAGTTTCTTTTGAACTCTTTTAATGTTTTGGAATCCATCTGTTCTTCTTTAAGAATCTCATTCAAAAAGTCAGGTCATTTTCATGTTTCAGGTATTTTATGAATAGCATATTTTTCTTTTTTTTCTTCTAATACCAACACCAAGGAAAACCCAAACTGATCTGGATATCAAGTCAGGATTACTGAGCTCGCCCTGCTTACGCATGCCACTGTTGCCTCTCACATCCACCCGTCTCCTTATAGTCACCCACGTTCACACCCACAGGAACACCCCCCCGGATACACTACCCACATACCCACCCATCTACCCACGCCCACAGCTCCCACGTATCAACCTACACCCACACCTCTGCAAACACCCCTACACACACACACACACATGCACACACCATGCATGTCGGATACAAGGGATACCACTCTAGGTTTATAAGTAGAAGGGAAAGAAACTAGAGAGGTAAAAAACCTTGCAACCGATCTGATTTTATATATCCACCCATCCATGCACCAATCCGCCCATCCACCTCTCCATCCATTCATTCATCGACTCACCAACCCATCCATGCAGCCATCCAATGCGCTCAACACTTGTTTTCTGGATGTTATTACTTAGTTTTTGTCTGCCGCACGGACTGAACTGATGGAGGTTTTCTTGACCTGCCCGGCTTTTAAACAACACAAAAAAAAAAAACTGATGTCATTCGATCCGATGAACCGAATGACAATTGTCCCTTCGCAGCCAGCGTCCCCCTTATCTCTCAGTTTACGCCCTTTTCACGAAACAACTCAACTCCACCCCCTCTCTCCCTTCTTCCTAGTTTGCCACAGGAAGAGGGACAATTATTTCTGTTGACGGCATTCACCAAGCTGATGACAGCATCATTTCAAACCAGCGTCAAGCCGAGGCAATCAAAACACTTCGGGAAGAAACGTGACCTCGCGTGATTGTGCCACTGGGGTACAGAGAAGTAGAAATGTGCAATTTTGGGAGGCACGGGTGGGTGGGCTCGTCTTTCTTGATTGCTCTTCGCGTTTTTCTGTCCCCTGTGGCTCAACAATTTGCTTGTTCCATTGTGGCGTTGTTGGTAGTGCATTAGTGGTGTTGTTCTGATGGCGTGGTGGTTAGACAGTTCTTTGATTTTTACTGCCCACTAGTCGCACAACAGTGTCACCTCTAGACGACGTGTTGTGGTAGTGGCGGTGGTGTGTGATGTGGTGTAGTGGTGTGGTCGTGACGGTGGTGGTGGTGGTGTCTTGGTTTTGGTGTGGTGGTGGTGGTGCTGGGATGTATCAAATCAAATCAAATCAAAATGTTTATTTGTATAGGCCATTGGCCCGTTACAAAGTAGTACCAACAAATAATTATTCACTGTCAGTTTACACGCTTCCATGCACGGATGGATGGTGGTGGGATGTAGGTAATATAAGTGGTTGTTTTTTGCATAGGTCGTAGTGCGTGTGCTGTAGACTGCAGGACAGACCCCCATATGTGCCTTTAGATGCAGGGCCATCCGATGTAGCCATATTAACTGCTCCACGCTAGTCAGCAGCGTGTGTGCTCTGAAGAACTGAAGACGCGTATTAAGGAGCAGACATAATTATGTTGATTCAGAGCTCAGGAGCTGTGTGAAAGTCGAGGTGGACGTCCTGGGCTCCCCGTCCCTAATAGTCGTTATGGTCACTGTGGACGTAAAGCAACATTCAACTGGAGATAACTGTGTTTATTAATGCCTTTTTATGCCAATGATTTGTGTGTGAGTAATTACGCGTTACCTCTTTTCCTTTAACTAAGTTGTAAAGCGTTCTGAAAGCGTTTTGTAAATTCTCTATGACGACGACGACGACGATGATGATGGTGATGATGATGATGATGATGACGATGATGATGATGATGATGATGATGATGACTACACCAATAAGGCAGGCAGACACAGACTGCCACACCGACCGACAGGCAGACCCAACCGGTCACACTATTTCAGCCACGCATAACAATAGTTCAGCTTCTGATGAAAACGACAACGCTGGTCAGCAATTGGGGGAGGGGTGCGGGCGTATATGGGGGTAGCGAAACTATGACAGGAATTGGGGTGGAATATATGGGGGAAGGAGGTGTGTGTGTGTGGGGAGGGGGAGGGGAGGGAGAAGGGAGGGAGAAGGTGGTGGTGGTGGTGGTGGTGGTGGTGGTTTGCAACCAATAGCTGTTCCTGAAAGCGCAATCTCGCACAGTACGTGAGGAGCAAGCAGCATCTTTGTGTGTGCAATGGAAGAGGGACCTCTCCCAGTGCACCGGGCTGCTTCAGAATCATTCCGACCGCCTCAGGCTTAGAGAACGTCAGGTGGTTGCTTTTGTTGGTTTCTTTTGCTCACTTTGTGCACGCGTCTGTTTCTGTGCCATTTTCATGCTCCCCCTCTCTCTCTCTTGCCCCCGGGGGTGGAGGGTGGGGTGGGGGCGAATTGGGTGAGTGGGTAGACTGGGGGGAGGGTTGGGGGTAGCGTGTGTGTAGTGGCCGGAGGGGACCGCGAGTGGGTACATGTCACGACGTTTGTAGGTTAGAATTCAATCGTCATAACAACTTGTCTTTCTCTTGTCTTGAAGACGCTACGCTCTCTCTCTTTCTCAACGTACCCACTCCCTCCTCCCCCGATCCCTCTCAACCACACGTATTCGCTTAGAATCTCTTCTTGGCAGCATGACACGACGTTTGTAGGTTACAGTCCTAGCGTCATAACAACTTGGCCTTCTCTGGTCTTGAAGACACTACGCTCTCTCTCTTTCTCCCCCCCCCCCCACTTCTCTCGGCTCTCTCTCCTCACCGTACCCCCCTCCCCGACCCCAGCCCGTCTCATTCACACGTATTCGTTTACAGTCTCTCCCTGGCAGCACGTCACGACGTTTGTTGGTACAAGTCTAGCTTCATAACAACAACTTGGCCGTCTCTGGTCTTGAAGACACTACGCTCTCTCTCTCTTTCCAAATGTACCCCGCTCCCCCGACCTTCTCATCCACACGTATTCGCTTACAGTCTCTCCCTGGCAACACATCACGACGCTTGTTGGTACAGGTTTAGCTTCATAACAAAAACTTGGCCGTCTCTGGTCTGCTCTCTTCTCCGGCCCCCTCCCCCCCCCCCCCCCCATCGCCTTCTCTCTCTCTTCTCACTGTACCCTCCTCCCCGACCCCAGCCCCTCTCATTCACACGTATTCACTTAGAGTCTCTCCCTGGCAGTAGTAGTTCTCATTTCAAGCCTCTGTCACGTCAGTGCCGCGTTGATACCGGTCCCTCACTCAAAAGACACGTTCAGGGACATGCGAGCCGTCCCCAGCTCTTCAAGACTTGAAGTCTTGTATTCATCCAGCTGATGTAACACGTAGCTATAGCCTTTCACTCTTTGTCGTCCGCACAATTCCGTGGCTCAGTCGAGTCTCACTGGCTTTTCTTTGATTTGCCACGGTCTTGAAACTGGCGGCCGGTGCACCCTTGCAGGGCCCTCCTCGTCTGAGGTTTGGTTGGGTGTTGCTTTACGTCCACAGAAACAGTAGGCTTTTTATTAGGGACGGGAGCCCAGGACGGCCACCTCGACTTTCACACAGCTCCTGAGCTCTGCCATCTGCGAGTCTGGAATACACAATTTAAGGTCTCCTCTATGGCGGCTTACTAGGGTCAATACAATACAGTAATACTTTATTAATCCTTAAAAAAGAAATTCAGTTGTCTTCCTTTGACAAATAATAACAGGTACATAAAAATGTAAGTAAATACTGTACAGTTTCACTCACTTAATTGGAATAAAAACTTAATAAAATCAAGCGAATAAACAGTAAGAAGAAAATACAACAGCACATAAATAATGAGTAATTATGCGGTTGAGATAATTACAATGATGTGCTTTTGACTTACACAGTTAACGGCTTATTAGCGTCAAAACAACATAATTATAATTATGTGAACATAATGAGTAATTATGTTGAGATAATTACAATTATGTGTAACGGCTTACTAGCGTCAAAACGACACAACTGTTAGGACAAATCAGCTTGCACGTTACAGAGTGTCCAGTCACTGACATAGCGCACTAACGTATACTCTGCGTTGAAGGGGATTCTAAGGGAAGAAACACCATATGCCACATAAAGAGTGATACGTAATTTTTCTAGTTTTAAATCACACAATTTTTCTGGTCTAGTTTCTTATAAACCAACGTTTGAAAGTCGCGAAAGCATCCCTGAATGCTGATTAAAATTTTGTGTCGTGCAGCCTGTATGTTTGACGTTATGATCAAGTCAGGCATGCGTGGCAGTTTAAAAGCCTTTTCTTCTGTCCCATTTCCCTGATATGCGGCTGGTGTGTGTGTGTGTGTGTGTGTGTGTGTGTGTGTGTGTGTGTGGTGCGTGCGTGCGTGCGTGCGTGCGTGCGTGCGTGCGCGTGTGCGTGCGTGTGTGCGTGTGTGCGTGCGTGTGTGCGTGTGTGCATTTGTGCGTGTATGCGTGTGCGTGCGTGTGTGTGTGTGTGTGTGTGTGTGTGTGTGTGTGTGTGTGTGTGTGTGTGTGTGTGTGTGTGTGTGGTGTGTGTGTGTGTGTGTGTGTGTGTGTGTGTGTGTGTGTGTGTGTGTGTGTGTGTGTGTGTGTGTGTGTGTGTGTGTGTGTGTGTGTGTGTGTGTGTGTGTGTGTGTGTGAGTGCGTGCGCGCGTTCATGTTGTATACGCTGAATTTTGACAATAATTATGTACTTGTAAAGAATGTGTAAGCGCTATGGGCCTGTGCGGGTTAGGCGCTCTAAGTGTTCATTATTATTATTATTAAGGAACGAGCCAACATGGATGCGCCCTGAGGAGCTCTGAATCGAAGCAGAAAATAGGCTTCTGCTGCTTAAAACATTGACAGAGCATGCAATCTTACGAAACCTGTAAATGGATATTGATATTTGCACACACGTTCTGCGTTTTCATGCCAATTAATCTGCTTCTTCCCTTCGCTACCACCAGTGGCAGTAGCATCCTCGGTCATGATGACACCATGCTAGCTGCTGCCATTTAAGAAATAAGAAGCGGATTCTTTTCTTTGTTTTACTGTCCACATTAGCGCGTGAGCTTCGCACCGCGTGCGTTCTCTCTCTTCTTTTGCGATCTTTACATTTTTGAAGTTTTCAGGTTGAAGGACCGCAGGAAGTTTCAGCTAATATGACAGGAGAGAGAGAGAGAGAGAGAGAGAGAGAGAGAGAGAGAGAGAGAGAGAGAGAGAGAGAGAGAGAGAGAGAGAGAGAGAGTCAAAAGTTCGGACACTTGACCTCTTAAATCCCACGATCTGATTGACAGATGAGCTTTAGCCAGTCAGCCTTAGCATGCAAACAAACACGCCTACTTAGACAAACCCGCGGGTTGTTAATAAGTACAAGACTAATGTAAGCAAATCACGTGCCTGTGCTGTTTTCGAAAACAAGACCACGACCCAGCGCCTTTGGTCTGTGCAGTTCGAAGCGCGAGTCCGAACACACGTTACGTTGTTTACACAGTTTGTCTAAGTGGGCGGAACTATCTGGCTAAAAGCGAGAATTAGTCACCTATTCGAGGTCTCTGCCATTAGCATCCAAAAACGCTTCCTGTTTGGACTCGTAGTTACAAATTTGTTTCTACCACAACTCCCTGAGTGTTGTTAATAAAGGGTTTGGGGGAAAGGTGATGGTGACGGGGAAAGAACCGATGTGGAGTAGAGAGGCTTATGGGGGCGACTGGTTGTGATGGTGGTGGTGGTGGTGGTGGGGGGTGGGGTGGAGGTCGTGGGAGAAGGGGGGTGCCTGCTTTCGAACGGGAAGATGGGAGCTAGATTTACAGGCTGTCATTCCTGAGGCACCGTGCAGCCATGAATCGAAGATGGCTATCAAACATGCTGGGTAGTTATAGTTAGTTCTTGGAGTTTAACGTCCCGTCAGCCGCATAGGGTCATGTCAGGACGAATGCTTCTGGCCTCAAGTCACCCCCGCATTTCCCCGTTTCCTACGTTTGAAAACAATCTTTTTATTTATGCTTTTTGTAAAAGGATTTCTATATATTTTTGCTTTGAAAAGCATTTGCATGGCAAAGCAGACAACGGGCTGAGTCATGTGTTTACATTTCCAAGACTTTGCAGACGAGGGAGAAAGAGGAGTAAGAGGGGAGAGAGAAGGTGAAGGAAGAGGAGAGAGAAAAGGTGAAGAAGAGGAGAAAGAGAAGGAGAAAAAGAGGAGAGAGAAAGAGAAGGTAAAGGAAGAGGGGAGAGAGAAGGTGAAGGAAGAGGAGAAAGAGAAGGAGGAGGAAGAGGAGAGAGAAAGAGATGGTAAAGGAAGAGGAGAGAGAGACGATGAAGGAAGAGGATGAAGAGAAAGAGAAGAAGGAGGAAGAGGAGGGAGAAAGAGAAGGTAAAGGAAGAGGAGAGAGAGAAGGTGAAGGGAGAAGAGAGACAGAAGGAGAAAGAACAGGAGAAAGAGAAGGAGGAGGAAGAGGAGAAAGAGAAGGAGAAAGAACAGGAGAAAGAGAAGAGGAGGAAGAGGAGAAAGAGAAGAAGAAGGAAGAGGAGAAAGAGAAGGATGAGGAAGAAGAGGAGAGAGAAAGAGAAGGAAGCGGAGGAAGAGAGAGAGAAGAGTGAAGGAAGAAGAGAGAGAGAGGAGAGGAACAGGAGAAAGAGAAGGAGAAGGAAGAGAGAGAAAAGAGAAGGAGAGGAGAGAGGAGAGGAAGAGAAGAGAGAGAGAGAGAGAGAGAGAGAGAGAGAGAGAGAGAAGAGAGAGGAGAAAGAGGAG
>JABMCL010002826.1:157500-160000 GCA_018857735.1 Alviniconcha marisindica
ACCCCCCAAGCACACCTCAACTGGCCCGCCACTCTCCTCCCCCCCTCCCACCAACGCCCTGTACCACCCCATCACCCCCATCCCATTCTCCATTGAGAGCCTGTCTGGAAGGACAGGCGTAGCTGTGCTCGTGGCCAGAGCCCCCCGTTGGTGCAGTCAGTGAAGTGAACATCGGGATTACATCAGGGTCATAAACAGTTAAGTGGCCTTGCACGTGCGACTCTTGAAATTGCTCGTAACCTAGTTTGACCCTTCGCTCTACCCCCGTCACCATCCCGGATCTTTTTTTCTTCTAATTTTTTTGTTTTTGTTTTGTTGTTGCTTGTATTTTGTGCCGCAAGCGTTCGATTGTGCATGGTTTCTATCAGTATGTGTGTCATGGGTTTCATGTTTTTAGGTTTTTGGGGTGATGGATTTGTTGCTTGCGAATGAGAGAGAGAGAGAGAGAGAGAGAGAGAGAGAGAGAGAGAGAGAGAGAGAGAGAGAGAGAGAGTTTTTATAATGCGTGTACTGACACATGTCTGTATTGTGTTTTCGTGATCTCACGCACGTATCTCAGTGTGTGTGTGTGTGTGTGTGTGTGTGTGTGTGGTGTGTGTGTGTGTGTGTGTGTGTGTGTGTGTGTGTGTGTGTGCGCGCGCGCGCGCATATCTGTGTGTGTCCGTGCGTGTGTCCATGCGTGCATGCGTATGTGCGTGTGCGTGCGTGCATGCGTGTAAGCCTGAGCGTGTGTGTGTGTGTGTGTGTGTGTGAGACAGTCTTTTCCTCCCATCAATACATACACACACAAACTGGGACAGAAACACCCCTGACTCAAAGCACGTTCTGTAATTCTTAACACGCGAAAGTCGGTCTTTCTCTTGTCCCAAACGTACCCCTACCTCCACAAAAGGAGTGAAGAACCCCAGGAAAAACGTACGGCTTTGTGTGCGCAGGCGTTAAGGATGTAGAGCACGTGCAACACGGAGACGGCTTAATTTGCCTGTATAGAGCGAGCAGCCCGCAGACTAAGTGTTTATTATGACAAGAGAAGTCAGAGGCAAGCCCCCTATCTCCATCGTCCAGACAGGATGTTATTGGCCATCAGAGGCTCTTGTGCTGTCGACTGCGCCTCACAGCGGGGCTAGTGTAGGCACTGTCTTCGCTTGCCTCGCCTGGGGTGAGACCTGCCCTGACGCCGTGGCTTACGGAGGTGACGCTGGCCAGCTAAGCCAGGTAATTGTCTGCTTGTCATTGTCGTCTTCTATGGGGAGGCGAGGCGAGGTTGGGGGTTGGGGAAGAGGGTGGGCGTGGTGTACCGGCTGTTGTCACGAGTAGTGCGACAGACGTTTGAACACTCAGTAGCCGTTGTCAGGTTTCCGAACGATACACTGACAGAAAAATTTGTAATAGAGACAAAGTGTTGGCATGAATATGTTACAACGATACAAAAATTGCAACACAGACAAAAGTGTTAGCATGAATATGTTACAGCGATAGAAAAATTGTAATAGAGACAAAGTATTAGGATGAATATGTTACAGCGATAGAAAAAATTGCAATAGAGACAAAGCGTTAGCAAGAATATGTAACACGCTGGTTTTACCGCGGCCGTTGTGCGTATGTGAGTGCGTGTGTGTGTGTGTGTGTGTGTGTGTGTGTGTGTGTGTGTGTGTGCGTGCGTGCGTGCGTGCGTGCGTGCGTGCGTGCGTGTGTGTGTGTGTGTGTGTGTGTTCTTTCGTGTTTAATTGAACTGAACATTTTCGTGGACAGTAAAACTCGAAATGCGACATAACAGGATTTTGAGTCATTTTGCGACCCAGGACATGGCAAACACAACTGATATCAGTTGTAACCTACTTTGTCTCCTACACACACCCTGCACACGTGTAGTTAGACCAATAATAATGCCCCCCCTCCTCCCCTTTCCTCCCCTAGCCCAAGAAGCAAAAGATAATTTTATTCTTTTTGTATGCTTATTGCAAAAAGAGCGGGGGGAGGGGGTGGGGGGGAGGGGGGGGGAGCGGGTAGCGGTGATAGCTCAGTGGTAGAACGCCGGACTCGTGATCGACAGGTCACAGGTTCGAATTCCGGCAGGAGGAGTGGGATAATTTTCATCTCCATGGTCAACTTTCTGTGTTGACTCTTATTTCGGTATCCGTTCTGCCCCCGTGTTACGTACGCAGTAGCACGTAAGAGATCCCGGCCATTCTGCCAAACGTGCAGGTGGCAGGTTACAGCTAAAGACTCATGGAGCCTGTATGTGGCTTTGAATAAAGTGACACTGTTAACTGGTGCATGGTTGTATGGTGTACATAAAACATGCTCCGAGACGGCAGCAACTTCACGTGGCACCGTCCATGTAACAACCAAACACAATCAAACAGCGCTGTAAGTACACCACTTCGCTGGACAACACAGTCAACCCCCTCCCCCACCCCCCACTCCCCAAAAAGAAGGAAAAACAACAACAAGGTGGGTGGTGGGGGGAAGGTTCCAGGGATTCCGGAACTCCCCCCTC
>JABMCL010002826.1:170000-172500 GCA_018857735.1 Alviniconcha marisindica
AAAAGTGAACGTTAAAACATCAGTTTCTCTTTTTTTGAGGACATAAGTCAGACCAGTAAAGGTGACATCTATATTTTCTCTTTGTGAGGACATAATTAAGTCGGACAGATTTAATATTGTCGCACTGCACGGTTTTTCGAAGTTCTTTACAAGGTGTCGGAGCACTGGCTTTCGCAATAACACAAACAAACAACAAAACAACAGCAACAACAACAAAACAAAACAAAACAAAACAAAACAACAAAAAACCAAAACAAATGTCTATTTCTTTACAGGATTACAGACGGGACATAGGCTGCTGAATGTCTGACTGCAATATGTCTGAATTTAGGATGTCCCATTGGAACCACAATATGTTGGAGAACTCGGCCTAAGAACACAAGACGGTTTTCCTATTTATTGTGTTTATGCGATTACTGACAGGAGGTCCGAATTGAATGTCAGACTATGAGACACCTGAGTATAGGGTTTTCTGTGAAGCTACCAGAGAACTGAGTTTCAGAATACGAGAAAGCTGCCCATCTGCTTACACGATTACTGACAGGCTGTCGGACAGTGCGGGATGCGGCGTAACAGTTTTATTGTCTGGCGCTGGAGTTGTCAGTGAACATTAAGACTACCGACCTCTGGCTAATAAGACTGCACATAAATCGAATCCGTATGCATGTGTAAGAGACAACGGCAAGATTCAGGTAATTTGTAGGCTGTCGCTAAACAAGTGAAATGATACTTTCTAGCGGCACGTAATCCCCTTTTTCTCCTGGTTATGCATTGCTCGGGATTCAGAGCAATCCGTATGATACTGTTTGGAGAACGTGTCCCAGATGCTGAAGATTTCATCCCAAGGCACTGGAGGCTTTGTCTTCCGCGGTGCCTGGGACAGCAGCTTACTCAGCCAGCACGTGCAGCAGCTTCTCACAGGAATGTGATGCCAAGGGTCCAGGCAATTAGGGCTCGTGGCCTGATGGTCTGAGTGCATTGCACTGAAATCCAGTGCGAACACCTGCCTGGCTCGATTTCCGATTCCAGATCGAGGCAGGGTCAGTCAGGATGAACTGAAAGACATTTTCATTTCCTGCAAGTCGACGCGTGTGTATAAACTCGCAAGTGCTCTTCTTGGCTTCCTGTGCACGTCATGCATTTACATCGTTGCGTACGGGAGAAGATCCTTTGACCACCCTTCCATAAGGAAAGGCTATGTTGCAGCACAGTCTGTCACCGCCACACATGCAGTTTGTCACTTGGATGTCATATCATGCGGCGATATCTGTTCACGATTCGTTACCCACGATAGAAACGTGCAACTGCCATAATTTTGTAGAGCTTACTGCAGCACAGTTTGTCACCCCGGCAAACGAGTGAGGTCACCCGGGTGACAAAGTGTGCGTGCCACACTAGGCATTGAAGTCGGGCTGTACTGATAAACTTAATGAGTAACTTTTTTTGGTTTTGTTTTAATTTTTATTTCCAGTGAACCAGTACGGTTATATCAGGGTGAGTACGGACACACACACACACACACACACACACACACACACACACACACACACACACACACACACACACCAAAAGTGTACACTATGAAAATAATGACTGTGGGAGTTCCCAAGGGGCTAATTAGTTCTTGGATCTTAAAGCCCCGTCACCCGCACTTGGTCACATCAGGACCATTCCCAAAAGCAGAAGAAGAAGATGCAACACAAGGAGAGGAGAAGTCTTAGCTCTCGCGCCACCGTGGCCAGCGCTCCGACATGCCCTGTAAAATGATGGACTAGATGTACGTCCACATTCTCCTAAGTCGGAATGGCTTGTTATTGCTGCTGCGTTTTGCAGGGTCAGCAAGCGGCAGGGGCCCGTTTGCCGTGAGAAACAACATAATGATGGAGAATATGAGTCGACATTTTACTTGTGAGTGTGGAACACGGCTGTTGTGCTCAGTGGTTAGCTAGACTGGCCTCGCCAAGAACATTTTTCCTATTAATGGGAGACACTTAATGTGTAGATTAGTGCTTGCTTTTGGCGTTGATTTATTTACCAGAGGAGAATAAGCGGAGAAGGAGTGGCCGAGTGGTTAAAACACTGGACTCGAAATCGAAAGGTATGGTATGCTAGGTTCAGTTGATTCCTGGAGGGCCTGTCGTACAATTCTGATGGGTATATGCATATCCTATGAACTACCGGGAACTAGATTGGTTCATTTGCCGGCTCTAGCGGAAGCCCGCACTTTTATTCCTAATTCCCTCCCTTAGCACTTCCAGCATCGCTTTTCTCCTCAGTAAACATGCCAGATCCGATTCGCATCCGGTCCGGATCAGCTGGGAAGCATTGGCCAGAAGCGGGCCGGATGATTCTTGCACACCGGCTTGCTTCCGGACCAGATCCGTTTGGCCAAAACCTGACACAATAAGCTCGAATCAAACCGGATCCGGGCTGGTTTTGCACAGTATTATCCGGGACGTCTGTGGAAGAACGGAACCGAGTCTGAAAGTGGGAAACTGGT
>JABMCL010002826.1:187500-207500 GCA_018857735.1 Alviniconcha marisindica
GGCGCAGTAAAACAGGACCCTGTGAAGAAACGGATTCACCCAGGACACGGGCGGAAATGAAAGCAGTTCAGCGCAAAAAAACGAATTGCTGGCAGGACACGAGGAGACATTGTCATTGCTCGTTTGTGGCGGCTGCTCACGCCGGAAATACAAGATGACCATCCCTGCGCATGCGTCTTCTATCAGGTTATCAGCGACTCTGGTTACTGCGCGGGGGAAGTTTGTCAGCGTGAAGTTTTGAATGAGGGTCGCGTGTGTTTTCAAAGACCTTAGCGATGAGGTCGGAGCTCTCTCTCTCTCTCTCTCTCTCTCTCTCTCTCTCTCTCTCTCTCTCTCTCTCTCTCTTTCTAGCTCTCGCCTAATCCGTCTCTCTCTGTCTCTGTCCATGGCTCTGTCCCGGTCTCTCTCTCTATCCGTCCATCTCTCTCTCTCTCTCTCTCTCTCTCTCTCTCTCTGTGTCTCTCTCTCTCTCTCACACGCACACACACACACACACACACACACACACACACACACACACACACACCACCACACACCACCACACGCGCGCGCGCGCACGTACACTCTCTCTCTCTCTCTCTCTCTCTCTCACACACACACTCCGTCTGTCTGTCAGTGTGTCTGTCTGTGTCTGTCAGTCAGTCAATCAGTCTGTCTGTCTGTCTGTCTGTCTGTCTGTCAGCCAGTCAGTCAGTTTGTCTGCCTGTCTGTCTCCCTGTCTGTCTGTCTGTTTCTCTCTCCCCCACTCTCTGTGTCTTATTTATTATCCTGCCTTTCGTCTTTCTCTCTCTCTGCGGTTCATCCACCCCACACCTTCTCCCCTTTTTGTCTCTTTCCGACATACTAGACCGTTTTGAGTGTGTGTGTGTGTGTGTGTGTGTGTGTGTGTGTGTGTGTGTGTGTGTGTGTGTGTGTGTGTGTGTGATTCTTCCCCTTCTTCGTGATGTAGATACCACAGTCATTTTGTTAAAAACACACGCAACACTCTCAATTAGCTCTTTTGAATATTCGTTGCCCTCGTACAATTACTGAAGCAAGTCAACTCCGTGCTTTTCCGTGCATAGATACATTTGTCATTCGTTTGACAAAGTGGGCGCTGCATGGGACAACCCGCAATAATAACTAAAAACAAAAATAACAACAACGAAGATTTCTAGAGCGCCACAATCACAGTGGGATAAAGCGGACGCACAAATTATGGTCCTCTCTGTTGGAAATCCTAAGCTGAGAAATGTTCTCCCTTTAAAGCCTGGAGTAGGTCAGAATATAGCCACGCGTGCTTCACCCACTGCCAGGATTTTTCCATATGCTTATTTCTGCCTGCCCGATCCATTTACCTTTTTTTTTTCTCTCTCCAGAACCTCTCAGTAATACTTGCCTGGCATCTTTTCGCGAATGAAAGTCGTCGCTGCGTGGCGTGTGGTGACTAAGGTGCTGTGGGCATTGCATGAATCCAGAAAGCCAGCTGTACATTCAGTGCCGAGAGTGAACCTAAACGTGGAGGTTTTTTGTTAGTTAGTTTTTTTTTTTGTCTGTCTTTTGTTCTTCTGCACTTCTTACCCCTTTTCTTCTTTTATTTTCGTCTGCGCCTTGAGCATGCTGTGGACCGTCGTGTGCGCTGCAAATAGATCTTTATTATCGTCATCACCATCAGGGCGCCTAAAAGGACTAGCCAGAAATTCCGACCGGAAATGCCGGCAATGCCCCAGACCGCAGAGAGACACAATTTGTTGCAGAAACCGCAGCCTTTGGTTCCTCAGAACGAGGTGCCCCAGGGCCACTGCGAAGGCCTTGCACTTCGATCTGTGTCTCAGCATGCGTGGTGATCGCCAGTTAAGGTTTCTTTGGCCGAAGCCGTAAGTATGATTCAGCAACTGGGGAGTGAACACTTGCGTGCTACTCCTTGACCACCTGGCGTTGTAGGCCTCATGCAGCTTGCCCTTCTAATTGTCAACAACACGCAGAACCTTAACCCAGTTTGGCCCAGCGGTGACGGCGTTAGGCTGATAATTAAGCTAGCTGAAAGATATTTTGTGTGGGATTAATATCTTCTTCGTTCTACTTTTTTCTTAAAAAAAATATGGTTTAAAGATGAGGTCTATAAGTGTATAGTGACGCTTCACAACCGATGAAGCGGCAAAGTAACTCACATTGATACACAGTCATCAGTCCGCTAGTGACGCCAGCTACCGTTTTTCGTCATCTTTTTCTTCCATTGAGGAGTATAGCCACAACCATCATTTTGACTATTGTGGTACTAGTAGGCGTGATATCAGTGATACTCCTTGCCATCGGCCGCTAAACCTTCTAGTGTAGAAAAGTAGACATGGGATCTTTAACGTGTTGAACTAAGGTATGGGCATGGGATCTTTAACGTGTTGAACGATCTCAATGCGTGCTGTGTACACGTATGTGAGACATGCACTGACAAGTCTGCACAAATGTTTAACTCAGAAGAGCTAAAAAAAACAAACCAAAACACCAAAAAAGCAAACAAAACAAAACAACGGTGCTTCGAGCTGCATGCACCCTGTCTCCACAGGGACTCGAACCACTGTAGCTGCTGTCACTTTTTTCACTGCCAAGCTAGGGCCTTCTTTTCCCCCATCCTCGCGGGATTCCTATACACCCACGCCAGTATCGGCCTCACTGCCAGCACATCAGACTGACATCAGGAAACTGAAGACTGGAGCCGTTCATCCACAGGACACGTCAGCACTCGATCACCAGCTCAGCCACAATGCGCAGCAGTCGCAGCAGTTGCTGTTGTGTAAGACTCTTTTCTCTTCCACATAATGACAACGTGCAGTAGTCGCTGTTTTGTTGGGCTCTTCTCTTCAACACAGTGGCAGACTGCAGTAGTCGTTGTTTTGTTGGGCTGTTCTCTTTATCATAAGGACAACGTGCAGTAGTCGCTGTTTTGTTGGACTGTTCTCTTTATCAATATGACTACGTGCAGTAGTCGTTAGTTTGTTGGACTGTTCTCTTTATCATAATGACAACGTGCAGTAGTCGTTAGTTTGTTGGACTGTTCTCTTTATCATAATGACAACGTGCAGTAGTCGTTGTTTTGTTGGACTGTTCTCTTTATCATAATGACAACGTGCAGTAGTCGCTGTTTTGTTGGACTGTTCTCTTTATCATAATGACAACGTGCAGTAGTCGCTGTTTTGTTGGACTGTTCTCTTTATCATAATGACAACGTGCAGTAGTCGCTGTTTTGTTGGACTGTTCTCTTCAACATAGTGGCAGACTGCAGTAGTCGTTGTTTTGTTGGACTGTTCTCTTTATCATAATGGCAACGTGGAGTAGTCTCTGTTTTGTAAGACTCCCTTCTCTTCTTCATAATCACAACTTGCAGTAGTCTGTTGTTTTGTTAGGCTGTTTTCTTCATCATAGTGACAGGGTGCAGTAGTCGCTGTTTGGTAGGACTCCCTTCTCTTCTTCATAATGACAACGTGCAGTATATAGTCTCTGTTTTGTAAGACTGGTCTTTTCATCATAATGAAATCATGCAGTATTCATTGTTTTGTTGGACTGTTCTCTTTCTTGTAATGACAACGTGCAGGAGATACAGATTCGCACAACTCCTTCACAATCATATGTTTTTTAACGAACTCTCCGTCTCCTTCACAATCACGACACGCACATGTCTGCAGTCCCATGCGATTGATTAGCAGTGTGCTGTTCTTATGGTTCAAGGAAATTCATTATTGTCCGTCATTCTGACTAGGGGAACTCGATCATCACCAAAGTTGGGAGGGAGGCGTGTGTGTGTGTGTGTGGGGGGGGGGGGGGGGGCGTGATGGTGTGTGTGTATGGGGGGGGGGTATGTGTGTGTGGGGGGGGGGGGGGGGGTGCGTTGGGGCGAGGAAGCGGGAACTTCGATCCTTATAATGGGCAGTGAATTAGATCCAAACACATAAAAAGTTCAAAAGAACGCTATTTACTAGGACAAGACACAACCTGCAAATATTCGGCAGCGAGTTAGCTAGCACCTGTTTTTGACGTGGTATAAATTTTTGGACTGGTTTTGTTTTAGTTTCACCGTGTACTCTGATTTATCCATAGCTTTTTAATTTGTATTTCTTATTTTTATATAGCGCTATGCTCAGTTCTCGAGCAGACTCACTGCGCACATGTCGCATGTGATTCTGAATGAGGACTGTATCCTTTTATAGCGCGTATTATTAATATGGTGTACTGATAACGCTCTTTGGTTCTTGCATGGCTGGTGCCGCGTGAAATGCTGCCGTCTCGGCGCTAGTTCTGCGTACACCATTCAACCGTGCAACAGTTTACAGTGTCACTTCATTCAAAGCCACACAGGTAGGGTGTATGTGTGTTTAGCTGTAACCTGACCTCTGCACTTTTGGCAGAATGACCGGGATCTTTTACGTGCTACTGAGGTAACACGAGATTGGAACGGATACCGAAATGAGTCAACACAGAACGTTGACCATGGAGAAGAAATTTCTCCCGCCGCTCCTGCCGGGACTCAAACCCGGGACCCTTTTATCACGAGTCCGACGCTCTAACCACTGAGCTATTCTCGCTTCCCTCCCGTCCAGCCTCTTCCACCCACACCCCCCCTCCGCTTTTTAGCTTACTAGGCAACGGTCAATTCATGTGTGATTTCCTTTTTCGACTTTATTAATGGATGTAACTAATGAAAAAATAACATTCTTCTTAGCAGTTTGTAAATGATAGGTTGAAAATTTGCACGTAAAGTCTAAGGTCCGTTGTCTCCAGCCAGGCTTCAGACTTTCCTGCCTGGAGTTTTTTTTTCTCTCATCCACCCCCCCCCACCCCCCCTCCCCCTCAGTTGATTGATCATTGTTCATAGCATATGCCTTTAATGTGAACTTAAAGTTGCTGTGTTGGACTATTGGTATAAACTTTCAACAGAGAGCATAATATTTGCGTCGGTATAAGGATCAAGTTGCTTGTCGACAATGACTTGAAGAGGAACAGTTTCTTGAAACGAACGCGGGAAATGTGTTGGACTAACAGTGAGGGGGGGTTGGCCATAGCTTTTACTATTCCCTGCACTCTGTTGCATGCAGGGAAAACAGTTGAAAAAGGTTTACTAGTGTAACTAAAAACAACAGTAACATCACATTTTGTTCACAATTTTTGCCTTTTTTGAAACGTTTCGCAATGAACTGTGACTGAAGAATGCCGAGCGTCACAAATACATACGTAGACACATGCGTAATTAAATGTACCCCAGTTCATTACGTCTCTCTCTCTCTCTCTCTCTCTCTCTCTCTCTCTCTCTCTCTCTCTCTCTCTCTCTCTCTCTCTCTCTCTCTCTCTCTCTCTTAAACAAGAAGAAGAAGTTTACTTGCATCTTCTGTGCGTGTCCAGACACAAAATGTGTCCATGCAATTACAGAGGCCTGTCAGGTACCCAATGCGGGTGACACTAGGTCAGTCTTACACCCACACAGCGACATGCGCTGAGCACAGCATGCAGTGACGTTGCAGTTTACGGAGAAGGCGGACAATCCACGTTGTGCAAACGTTTTGTACATGGTAGAGAGGACTGTTGAAGGAAATAACCAGTTCGGGCGCGTATCGATTCTCATTGTCTCTCTGCCCACTCTCACATCTGTCTGTCTCCGATTGTCTGCTTATTTACCTGTCTGTCAACATATCTAGCTGTGTGTGTGTGTGTGTGTGTGTGTGTGTGTGTGTGTGTGTGTGTGTGTGTGTGTGTGTGTGTGTGTGTGATGTGCATGCCTGTCTGTCTCTCACCCTCTCTCTGCGTCTGACTGTGCTTGTCTTTCTCTCTGTCTCTCTGTGTCACTCTCTGTCTGTGTCTCAGTCTCTCTGTCTATCTCTGTCTCTGTCTGTCTGTCTGTCTGTTTGTCTCTCTGTCTCTGTCTGTCTCTGTCTCTCTTTCTCTCTGTCTGTCTGTCTGTCTCTGTCTGTGTCTCTGTCTCTCTGTCTCTGTCTCTCTCTGTCTCTCTCTCTCTGGGTTATGTCAGAATGGCCCATGATTAAGGGTAATTATTACCGATAATCGACTTGACAGTGAGAGTGAGATACGTTCGAACCTATTTTTTCCCTTCTGCTCTTCTCGCTTTAACACAGAAAGTCTCTTAGGCTAGTTTGTCCTCCTTTTCCGTGGTGCAAATTGCCCGCGGAGTTGTGGTTTGATTGCACAGTTTTATGGGGACCTGGCGATCAAAATGAAAAGCCATTACAGTGTGTTGTGAAGGATAGTGGAACGTCATCAAACTTTATAAGGTCATTTTGTCACTGTCTGTCCCGTACGAAGCCTCAACTATGAAGTATTAAAAGAGAGAGAGAGAGAGAGAGAGAAGGAGAGAGAGAGAGAGAGAGAGAGAGAGAGAGAGAGAGAGAGAGAGCAGAAACAGAAAGATCAATATTCACAACAAACAAGAACAAAAAAGCACGAAGTGCATTTGAACACAAGCACCACATCCAACAAAACAACAATAGCAATACAAAAAACCCCCAAAAAACACAACAACAAAAACACAAAAAAGGAAGGCAACTTAAGGGTACAATTCATGCAATAGGAGAAATAATACATATCTGTCCTATGACTTACTCTAACTGGATTTACAATTTTTGATAGCTCTGAATTTACCGCAGAGGTGACCCTCATTTCTACGTTTTGTGAGGGAGGGAGGTCGGAGGGCGGGGAGTGTGCGTGTGTGTGTGTGTGTGTGTGTGTGTGTGTGTGTGTGTGTGTGTGTGTGTGTGTGTGTGTGTGTGTGTGTGTGTGTGTGTGTGTGTGTGTGTGTGTGTGTGTGTGTGCGTGCGTGGTGTGTGTGTGTGTGTGTGGTGTGGTGTGTGTGTGTGTGTCGTGGTGTGTGTGGTGTGTGTGTGTGTGTGTGTGTGTGTGTGTGTGTGTGTGTGTGTGTGTGTGTGTGTGTGTTGTGTGTGGCTCTAATCCAGGAGCACGCACGTTTAATCTCCAGTTCTGGACTGTCTTTACGTTTATATGGCAAAAAATGGCTTGCAAAAGGGATCGAATATAAACATGTCCAGTCCGGATGTAGACAACGTTTTTGTTGCAAAGGAAACCGAATATAAACATGTCCAATCCGGATGTAGACAACTTGTGCCGGGGGTGCTTAAATTCCATTGTATCAGTTCGGGGTATTTGCCATAAACACAAATCTGGCCTCGGACTCTGTGTGCTTGACATTTTACGAGCAAATCGTTCGCAAAACATTTCATCGTATCTTCCCTGGAATGTGTAGCATCGCGCTTTTAGGCAAAGGCGGTGGAAATTACATTCACCGAGGAAAACCGAACAAATGAATCGATATAAATGCACATTTTTAATGTATTAAAAGGGAACCAAACCGAGGACACAAGCTGGCATGAAAACGTAGAAAATGTGCAAATAGCTCCACGGCATGTACCTGCATCTACTTCTCTGGTCTTCTCCATATAGACACACCCGTTCTCACTTTCTCAGATCAAAATCTAGATCTCTCCTTGATGTTCTCAGGCCCAGGGATTCTAATACAAAGCGATACGGGTGAGTCTTCAGGTATGTCGCTCCTTCCCTCGGGAATGTCCTCCCCAAGAACATCACGGAGAAGGACTCCATTCAGCCTTTCAGAGCTTCTCTTACGACACTTCTTTACCCAGGCAGAATAGTCGGTGCAACTGTGTGTGATGAGCGCTCGGGCCAGTGTATGTGTGGTGCGATATGATGATTTTAACTCTGTATATGTTTCTACATTTGACTACTATGTACAGCTGCACTTTCGAGGGGTGAGGTAGGGGCTGTTTGTACTTGATTGGCATGACTGTTTTTGGTAGTTTTGGCTTGTAAGAGCCTACTACATGGCATATGCTCTGTGTGCATCTGGAGCTGTGAGCACACATGGTTTTGTGTGGATGTTTTTATGTGCCATATATATATATACATTCTTCATTCATTCATTCATTCATACATGATTCATTTTGGTTTCAAGATTTACACTAACGAAGTACTTTTCTGCTTGGAATTTGAGCTCCTCATATGAAGAGCAAAAACAACAACAACAACAACACCAACACCAACGACCCCCCCAAAAAACAAAAAACAAACAAAAACACACACACAAAAACACCCACAAAAACAACAAGCAACCAGCTAACAGCAACAACAACAACAAAAACAACAACAATAAAAAGATGGTTCGTGGCGTATTTGCTACGTTTGCCACACATACCAACCTGGTTCATGACGTCACAGAAACAGATTGTCGGGCACAAATTTGCTGCACTCAGGGTCGTGCTTTGGCAAATGTTCAAGCTCCAAACACATAAAAGGTTCAAAAGAACGATATTTATCAGGACAAAACACAACATGCGAATTTTCGGGGTAATCCCCTTTACCAAGCTACAAAACGACACTTAAACAACAGTTAAAGGGTGAAAAACAACGAAAAATTAGATGGAGAGCTAAACCATTTATATGTCTTTGGTAGAGCGATGTTGTTTTCGTGTCCAATGCTTGCAAGATTGTTGGCATGGCAATGAATTTTCAAGCGTTGATTCTTAACAAACAGGACGAAAATCGAGTGAAAACCTGCTGTGGCTATTTTGTAAACTAAGCCAACTAAAGTAAATTAAACTAACTTGAATAGACACAGCAGTTTTTCATTCAATTTCGCCAAATTTGCCATACCAGGACCGTGAGTGCTGCCCTTGCTGGCGGTCGGGTTTGGCATATTATGTGTCTTCGGCTCATTCCCCATCCTTACGAGAGCTGTCTACATCGATAAGCACAGCGGGGGGGAAAAAAATAAAAAATATACGAACAGCAATACCGACAGTCGGATCACACCGAAACGAGTGCGATGAAAAACACAGCTTTGCTGCCAGTAATTTGAAATACATCTCTTTTCATTTGCTATAACGTCGTTTTCTATATTTCGAATCATTTCAAGCGCATAAAAGCTTCTGTTTTTGTTTGTTTTATTTTTGTTTTTTGTTGAGCGATCTGACCTTTTTGTTTTGTCATTCTGTAGAGCGGATTTTCGTTGCCTTTTATGGACAGAAATAGCAAGAGGACACATAAACTGTAACGCGTCAATTTTGTTTATAATAAAGAGTAAAAAGGGGGAGACCACCCAATGAAAAAGAACAAAGAAATGAACAACACACACTCGTCAACAACAACAACAACAAAAACCAACATACCAACCAACCAACCAACCAACCAACAAAAACGAACAAAAAGCAACCGGAAACCTGAAGAGAAAAAAAGTTGCGGGTTGCGGGGGTGGGGGTCGGGAGGGGGGGTGGGGGTGGGGGGGTGGGGTGGTGGGGGTGGGGGTGGGGGTGGTGGGGGAAGAATAAAGCTAAAACAAAAACCTCTAGGTGTGATTAAAAAAATGGCTTTATCCTGAAATCCAAAACTCACCAAACCGTAATGCGAGCTGAGGGGGTAAAAGCATTGATTTTTGTAAATGATAATGATCTGTTTGATAGAGTGTCTAGACCATTCATGCACGCTCTGTTTGCTCCGTTATGAAATGTGGACAGAGTGTGGACACCCTCGCGTGCCAAATTGTAGCAGCTATTCGCAGATTGGAGTTTTGATGTCGTGGTAAAGTGTACATAGGTTTTACAGATTGGAATTTGGGTGTTGTACTATATTGTAGCTGCTTGGAGATTGGACTTTTGGGGATTTGCTAAAATGCAGCTTTTGGCAGATTGGAATGTGGGTGTTGTGCTAAAACGTTATTCGCAGAGTAGATCCAAACATAGAGTGGAGTTTTGGTATTGTTTCATTTGATGCTAAATTCTCTTTGAGTTAAGTTAAGACTTACACCCTTGTTTTTGTGACGTCACGTCAGCCTCTCCAGTTTTGCATGTAGCCTGGCTTCCTTCAGTTTTTGCTTTCCGGTTTATGTGCTTCTTTCCGTTTGGCCTCACACCACCCTCTGACTGACTAGACGCACTTTAGTAGCCTGGCTTCCTTCAGTTTTTGCTTTCGGGTTTATGTGCTTCTTTCCGTTTGGCCTCACATCACCCTCTGACTGACAGACGCACTTTAGTAGCCTGGCTTCCTTCAGTTTTTGCTTTCGGGTTTATGTGCTTCTTTCCGTTTGGCCTCACACCACCCTCTGACTGACAGACGCACTTTAGTAGCCTGGCTTCCTTCAGTTTTTGCTTTCGGGTTTATGTGCTTCTTTCCGTTTGGCCTCACATCACCCTCTGACTGACAGACGCACTTTAGTAGCCTGGCTTCCTTCAGTTTTTGCTTTCGGGTTTATGTGCTTCTTTCCGTTTGGCCTCACATCACCCTCTGACTGACAGACGCACATTAGTAGCCTGGCTTCCTTCAGTTTTTGCTTTCGGGTTTATGTGCTTCTTTCCATTTGGCCTCACATCACCCTCTGACTGACAGACGCACTTTAGCCAGTCAGCTCCTGCATACAAACACGCCTCCTTAGACAAGCCAGAAGATTCCCTGTTAAGTACAGCACCACCGTACTGTAAGCGTAACACGTGCCTTTGCTGTACTCGAAAACAATGATCTAGCGCCTTGGGTGTGTGCAGGTCGAAGCGTGAGTTCGAATACACGGTACGCGTACTCCGCTTGTGTAAGTGGGCGGAGCTATTTGACTGAAAACGAGCGGTTGTTGTGCCGAAGAGGGCACTGTGCATGATCGGTTTTAAGGCTAGACACTACAGTGCAAAAGAAAAACAGAAACACAACAACTTTGTTTCAATATTATATCAACTTTTTCTGGCGTAGTAGTAAGCTCGTTGCTTAAAAATGTTGACAAACGCTGAATTTTGTAATTGTCACCACCCGTTGCCATGGAAACCATCCAAGTTGGCTGCCAAACAAAAGAAGTTATTCGCATTTTGTGTCAAAGGATGCCATAAAGTTGCGTTGGACAGGTGCATCTTGAACGATGATATACAGTACATTTCATGTGGTTTGCATAGCAACTCATCAGATCGAGTTCAACGTGTGTGTTGTATGCTTTATAAACCGATCGCGTATTATATGTTGCTTTTAATCCTGTCTGAAGTGGGTTAGAGACTATCATTCTGCTTTAAAGTTAATGGGGACACCAAGCACACAGCCTTCACGGACACTGTCGATAGGAACGACAAAAAGAAAAAGAAAAGAAACAGCAAAAAAACAAAAAACTAAAAAAAGTTTCTTGGTGTTCTTCAGCTGCCTGTTAATAATCGACGTTTGAAAGTCCCGAAAACACAGCCTTGAGCGCTGTCATTTCGTGTCTGGCAGTCTGCGTCCTTGACGTCATAGACAAAACGCCACCAGTCACCTCTTTTTTTATTTGTATTTTTTATGTCGTGCTTTTTTTTTTCTTCTCCCTTGCTTTCTTTTTCTTCATTGGCAAAGGGCGAACCAACATGTCTGCACTATTATACCCTCACATTCAAAAAGAAAGAAAGAAATAGGTGTGTGTGTGTGTGTGTGTGTGTGTTGTGTGTGTGTGTGTGTGTGTGTGTGTGTGTGTGGTGGTGTGTGTGTGTGTGTGTGTGTGTGTGTGTGTGTGTGTGTGTGTGTGTGTGTGTGTGTGTGTGTGTGTGTGTGTGTGTGTGTGTGTGTGTGTGTGTGTGTGTGTGGAAATAAGCCGCATAAAACCTCAGAATGTTTGCACATTTTGTACGTTTTTAGGCCTGTTTGAGTCGTCGGTCTAGATACACTTTAATATTGTCTTACTTTCGTCGCGTAGGTATATAGTCTTTACAGTTCGCTTTTTAGAAGTTTATATTCTAACAAGCCTGATCAGAGCAACAAAACGTACCGTGCGACGATGGTTGAACTATCTCTTCAAACCCGGAAACTGATGCACTAAAACGTTGCTACACGCACCGTTACGATTAGCTGTGTGTATTCGTTGTCGTCGATGCTGACAACGTACTTCCTATCCCCGCCGGTGTTTTGATCTTTTGGCCGTCTTTTGTGAAATTCTTGCGAAACAAGCTGTGTTCCTCTGTTCAAGCCAGTATCTGTTTCAGACTTTTGAAACTTTTTTGCAGAGGTGAGAACGATACGCTAGATGTCACATCGTCTTGTGACCTACGACATTATAACACGCTTTGGCAGTGCGGGTAAGGCGGATGAATTTGAGAACTCGAACTGAAAGAAGAAACAAAAAATGAAAAACAACACCCACCCACCCCACACACACATGCACGAACGCAAGCACGCAGGCACATACGCGCGCACACACACACACACATTCACACACACACACACACACACACACACACACACACACACACACACACACACACACACACACACACACACACACACACACACACACACACACACACACACACACACACACACACACACACAACTCAACAACAAATAAACATACCACAAAAGCAAAAACTAAAACATGAAGAATAAAAAATAAAAATAAATAAAAAGGAGAACATTCACACATAAAACAAGACAAGAAAAAGCACACAAACAAATAAACAAACACAAAAGATGAGGGAAAAAAGGGGGCATTTCCGTAACACTAGAGTTTCGATTTTTAAGCCGCTTTGTTCAGATGTTTTCATTATTTCTTTGCCTATTTTATTGTTCTTTGTTTGTTCGTTTTTTGACCGAGACGAAGTGTATAAATTACATATAGGCCTAAAAGGGCGGACGGCGACCAGGCTACGGATTTGAACGTCTGCATTCCGTATAAACAATGGCTTTTGTCAGAAGAAGAAGCGTGCTAGGAATAGTGTATTGATGAAGACAGTTTGGAACATTCATCGAAACCTTGGAAATGAAAATCAATTGATATTTAAACACAGTATGTTGACCCAGGCGGATAAATAAATAAGCATGACAAAATGGACTCGGTTAGGTACTCTCAACTTGTCAGACACATTTTTGAATTCTAGATATAAAAAAAAGAAAAAGAAAAAAAAGTAATTATTTATAGAAAAATACATTATCTCACACCCTCAGCCTTCCAGTCACACATGCGCACTGACACCACCACCACCACCACCATAACTAGTTGTAGTTATTCACATTTTCGGTTACCACCTGACTTTTATGCTGAACAGAACTTTGATGACGATGTTAGGCAGCGGGTTTATGTGCCGATGGCTTGATTTAATTACCATTATTTTGTAAAGACTACTGAGCCGATTCTGACCCACACGGTTTGTGTGGAAGGCGCCAAGGCGACTGAAGCTGGCCCATGATTCCAGTCTTTTAAGATTTGGGCGAAGCAACGGCAGAAAAATGAGTGATGGACACGTTCCTAGCAGGGTCGTTGAGTACCTCTAGATCTTGGGCCAGAACGATGGCAGAAGTGTGAGAGGTCGTATTTTCGGCCAGCTATCAAATCACACTTGTGGCTCATGGACAATATTCGAGGACTTTGCCACTAGAAGTAGTAAACATGAATAAATATTTCAAAAAAGGGTCGCATCACTGCCCAACTCGACGCTAGATATTTCAGGTGCTGATAGTGCAGCGTTGTTTAAAATCAGTAATAGAACAGCTCTAGAGAAATGTACTCACCTGTACGACGACACACAAGGAACAATTAAAATCAACAAAATAATTAATGAAAAGAAAAACTAAAAAAAGAATCATGGTGGTAATAGCATAGCGGCGTCAAAATTCATGAATAAAAAAAAACAAAACAAAAAAACAAAAACAACAACACACATTAATAAACAAATAAATAATAAGAACCACCTGACGTATCTGGAACGACCTGACGTATCTGTAAACTATTTCAATGCATAATCTTTGTGGTGGTGACACTGACTGACACTGTAGTGGTGCTTACAGGTTGCCTAGCTCCAGGCAGCAGCCTTCTGCTTCGGAAACAAAGTTGCCGTTATACATACACAAAGTGGAAGGAACGAACCGGCCTTCTGACCAGTCAGGCCGAAGCTGTATATTTATTACATGTCCATTTTATGTAGAACCAAGGGACTGAGCCAGGACTTCCGGGGGCCCTATATCGAGGCATGCACTGAATAAACCTCTGCAGACCCAACTCTTGAGTTATATCAGTTAAAACACACACCCATAAGCACTCACGCACACGCACGCACGCACATATATGCACACGCACGCACGCACATAAGCACACACACACACACACGCACACGCACGCACGCACGCACGCACGCGCGCACTATTTTGGAGGTAATCTTTATTTTCTGAAAAACAATTTTAAAATTGGATAGCTGGCTCGGGTAACCACACTGGCTACACGCCAAAATTTGATTTCCGTTCAACATGCATCAGCGTGGTTCAACAGACCACCTTCAGCTCACTGCATTCGAGTTCCTTCATCAATATCTCTAATTTTCGACCAGGTGCCGCCAAAACTCATCCGCATGTCGATGGTGGCAGCTTTCCAACTCGCCGAAGCCGAAAGGGGCCTTGTTGTTGGCTGCTCCACTTTCGAGATCTGTACCGATCCGTAAACGTTCAGATTTGGTGCACCAGACCTTTCCTTGAGGCCGGAATGCATGGGAACTTTCCGCATGGACACTGAAAATCCATGTGAGCAAACATTGTAGTGACTGAAATAGGTCCGGAAAATATCGGTGATATAGGTGGTCACACCAAGTACGAAGCAAGCAGTCAGAGAAGGCATAGTGAGCGTTTAGTTTTGAGAAGGCGAAATGGCACGGACGGGTAAGGCGGGAGCTGACACAGTACGCTGGTCAGACTCAGCGGCAAAGTTCAGTTCAGTTCAGTTCAGTATGGTATACATGCGTTCGGAAAAAGCCCATCATTATACACCCCACCCAAACTCCAAGCACTGGTTTACGACGTCCTTCCTTCCTTTGGAGGAAGGTGCCGGAAAGCGATGCTCGGAATGTGCACCGCACCCAGTCTCTCAGAAGTTTCCCCGAACGTCGCCTTTTACAACTGCAACGACTGACTGAAAAGGCAACGTGGGAAACGGTGAGACGTACGGTACTCACCCGAAGCCGATAGGGACCTCCCAACTCTCACATGATGTGAAGGGGGCAGAAGAGAGAGAGAGAGAGAGAGAGAGAGAGAGAGAGAGAGAGAGAGAGAGAGAGAGAGAGAGAGAGAGATAAGGGGGCGGGGGGGGGGGGGGGAGGGGGGGCTAGGGGGATTGTCCCCGAGGAATCGAAAAGTAAGTGTTGTCGTTCCCTATTTTGGAGTCGGTCACGAACAGACGACCCTAGTAAAAGCGCAGCGTGACTTGCGGCCCTTTGGGAGGGAACTCTTCAGCGTGTGAGGAATGAATGAAAAGTCATCAGCGTTCCTAAGATGGCCCGAAACGGGCTTCCTCCGTGGAGCATTTCAGCGCTGTATCTTCTCTCGTGGGTGCACATGCCAGATGAATTCGAGTGACCGGCCGCCTCTTCCCATGCAAAACATGAAGGGATGGAGGGGGCGGGAGAGAGAGAGAAGAGAGAGAGAGAGAGAGAGAGAGAGAGAGAGAGAGAGAGAGAGAGAGAGAGAGAGAGAACTCAGACTCGAAAACTTTACAAGGGTTGTAGTTTAGGTTCAGTCAAAATCGGTCTAATAACGACTAGTCCTTGCTAAGAGCTAGGCTACTGTTGAAATACACAAAGATACACAGAGATCTGTGTTTGTCTGGTCCACTATCGACTTATATATATATATATATATATATATATATATATATATATATATATATATATAATATATATATATATATATATATATATTGTTTTAGAGATTGACTGTTAACATTGTTTCCAGCATCCCAAACACTTTTGCGGCAAAGGGCGTTGTCCGAGTTACAGGATTGCTCGATCTGTCAGAGGAGCCAGTCCATTCATAAATATTCGCTACATTGTAATGTTTTAAATATGTACCGACTGAGCTCGTGAAAACCTTCGCGTGCTAAAATGTAGCTATTTGCATATTGGAGTTTTGGTGTTTGTGATAAAAAAAGAGAAAAAAATGCAATTTGCAGAGTGCTGTTTTGATGCTGTAGCTATAGCTACTTGCAGAGTGGAGTTTTGAAATTTGTGCGAACTTTAGCTATTTGCAGAGAGACATTTGGGTGTTTTTGTGTTGAAAAATGTAGCTAGTTGCAGAGCGGAATTCAGATGTTTGTATTAAAAGGAAAGAAATTGTTGTTGTTTTTATAAACGCCCTGTCAACCATGACGCTTAATATCAGGTGATGTTTATGCTGAAAATGTAGCTGTTTGCAGAATGGTTGTTCGAAAATGTAGCTATATGCAAAGGAAATATGGGTGTCATTGTGCTAATTTGTTTTTAGCTATTTGCAGAGTGGACTTTTGGTGTCTGAAACAGGTAGCTATCAGCAGACTAAAAAGTGTAGCTATTTGCAGAGTTTTTCTTGTTTGTTGTGTGTGTGTGTGTGTGTGTGTGTGTGTGTGTGTGTGTGTGTGTGTGTGTGTGTGTGTGTGTGTGTGCGCGTGCGTGCGTGCGTACGTGCGTGTGCGTGCGTGCGTGTGTACGTGCGTGTGCGTGCGTGCGTGTGTGCGTGCGTGCGTGCCTGTGTGTGTGTGTGTGTGTGTGTGTGTGTGTGGTGTGTGTGTGTGTGTGTGTGTGTGTGTGTGTGTGTGTGTGTGTGTGCTAAACGTAGTGCTAAATGTAGCTAACTGCCGAGAGGAGTTTTGATGTTTGTGCTAAAACCTGTAGCTATTTTGGGTGTTGTGCAGGAATGTAAAAACCACACTCATTCCAACAGCTCGCTGAGCCTGTTGCTCTGCTTCTGTGGAAGATGGCTCGGTGTTTTGCGTGATGAGGGGAGAAAAACAACGTCTCCCTGTGTTGGTGGCTCTGCTTCGGGTATAATCATGATCGATCAGTCCAATCCGACTTTGGGTTTACGCAAGAAAAAGCTATAATCATGTTTGAAATTCCGGCAGCAAATTCATCCACTTAAATTATCATGATGGAGAAATATGATGCTCCCGCTGATTAACTGCTCCGTCTGCATTATTCACGATCGAAGAGAGAGAGAGAAGAGAGAGGGGGGGGGGGGGGAGAGAGAGAGAGCAGAGAGAGAGAGAGAGAGAGAGGGGTGGGGGGCGGTTGGTGATTCGGGTTGGTAAAACTACTTTGCTCTTCTTTGGCAAATCTGTGACATGAATTGTCCATAATCAGTTTTCGTGAAAGATTGAACGACGGCAATTTGTTTGAATTGTGTCAATACTTTCCATGGTACTCTCGAAGAAGTTCGCCGCCTTCGTTGTTTCTAAACCTTGAATTGTGTCAATACTTAGCAAATTTGAATTCTGTACGAAGACGTTCTTAACAATTGTAGACTAACACATCAAACAGTGTCAGTAATGAACTGACATCATCAGCTGTTCCAAACTTGGGCATTACTGATTCTTGGAAATATGGTACGCTTGAGCTAAGCTGCTTGGTTACTGTAAATGCGTATTTTGTAATTACTTAGCTAAATGTTATATTCATTTTTGATCGTACGGCGGAGATGACTATCCTTACCGTTCGCGTGAATACAGATTGAAACTATGCGGATCTTAGGACTTGCATGCCATGCTATAAAAGTGGTTAGTATAGAGCTGCATCGGGAGAATATTCTGACATTGATGGAAGGTTTAGAATACACGGACACGTATACATTAAGACCAAAATGAATATGCAAACTACGTTCTAGAGTCAATAAGGACATAGTCCCGAAAATAATTTGATTATCGTTATTATTCCTCTTCTTTTCTCCGACGCCAAACACTTTCAGAGTGACTGACGCGGGCAGGTATACAGACAGACAGACAAACACTCCATGCTCGCCCCCCCCCCCCCTTCCTTCGCACTCAGTGATTCCCAGAACCAGCTTCTCTCTCTCTCTCTCTCTCTCTCTCTCTCTCTCTCTCTCTCTCTCTCTCTCTCTCTCTCTCTCTTATGTGAATCGTACTGCCGGAGTGAAACAGGGAGATGTGTGCAGCCCGATCCTTTTCTCTCTGTTCATAAATTAGTTAGCATTACAAGTGATTGACAAAGGGAGACACGGTGCATGCTTTATGATCGATGCTTTTGAATTATTTATACTGTTATTAGCTGATGACGTCATTTTGATGTCCAAAACTGTGGTAGGACTACAGACTCAGTTGAATAGTCTACAGCATGCTGCTTCTGAGCTTGAACTGAAAGTTAATATGAATAAGAGTAATATAATTGTTTTTCGAAAAGGTGGTTATTTAGGTGCTAGAGAACGGTGGATATATGATGGTGTTGTTATGCCAGCTGTGAATGTGTACAAATATCTTGGCATTTACTTCACTACAAGACTGTCTTTTGTTTTTGCTTGTAGAGACTTAGCAAGTAGAGCCAAGAATGCTTTGGTGTGTGTTTTGCAAAAGCTATATTTGCTTAATAACAATTCATTAGAAGTGTTTTTGAAGCTCTTTGATGCCCAAGTGCAACCAATCGCACAGTATGGGTCTGAGTTATGAGGTCTTGATAAAGCGGCGATACATATTGAAAAAGTTCATTTGTACGCGCTGAAAAGATTTTTAGGGGTAGATATGAAAACACCAAATGACCTTGTGTATGGTGAGACAGACAGGTTTCCAATTACGTTGAACTCCGCCGTTAGATGTATTCGCTATTGGTTGAAGCTTACATGTATGGGTGAAGACAGATTGCCGCATAAAGCATATATGATGTTATACAATTTAGATGCCAGGGGTAAGAGAAACTGGGTTTCAAAGGTTAGAATGGCTTTGGATATGTATGGATGAATCAAGGTGTGGGAAGAGTGAATGAGTTTATACGTGCTTTTCGTGAAAGACTGATTGACTGTAGATAGCAGGATTGGGAAGATCATGTTCAAACTGGTGACAGATTTAGTATGTACAGAAGTTTTAATAGCATTTCGCATTGTACCAAAACATATATATCTATGAATATGGATAGACATTTGAAACGTATCATGACAAAATTTAGATTTGGTGTATCCGAGCTCTCTGTACATTATTATCGGTATAGAAGTCATGTTGAAAAGGATTTGAAATGTTCATTATGCAGAGAAGCTAAGGAAGATGAGGTTCACTTTGTTCTATGTTGCCCTATGCTAGATGACATTAGAAAGCAGTTTATTCCCCCCAAGTTCTGTAAACATCCTTGCCTTTTTAGGCTTAGTTTGCTGCTGGCTTCAACCAACCAGGAAATTGTCAGAAAACTATCAATTTTTCTGTATAAGGCTTTCAAGATTAGGGATACTGTAACTACTAGTACTAATGGACCCGTTGTAGTTAATAGTTGTCACTTATACGATGCAAAACTAAGCTTTTTTATTCCTTTTTTATGGCTTTGTATCAAACTGTATGTGCACCCCTTCATGAAGGGCCATGGCCTTTATATGAATAAAACATCAATCAATCTCCTCTCTCTCTCTCTCTCTCTCTCTCTCTCTCTCTCTCTCTCTCTCTCTCTCTCTCTCTCTCTCTCTCTCTCTCTCAATGATTTTTACAACCAGCCTCTGTATGTCTTTGTATGTCTGTCTGTCTGTCTCTCAATGATTTTTACAACCAGCCTCTGTATGTCTTTGTCTGTCTGTCTCTCAATGATTTTTACAACCAGCCTCTGCATGTCATTGTATGTCTGTCTGTCTTTGAATGATTCCTACAACAAACCTCTCTCTCTTTCTCTCTCTTCCTCTCTCAACAACCTCTCTCTACACTCCTCTCTCTCTCTCTCTCTCTCTCTCTCTCTCTCTCTCTCTCTCTCTCTCTCTCTCTCTCTCAGCTCTCTCCGTGTCTCTCTCTGTGTCTCTGTCTCTCTCTCTCCTCCCTCTCTCACTGATTCCTACAACCAGCCTCTCTCTCTCCATTTCTCTCTCCCCCCCCCCCTCCTCTCCCTCATGATTCCTGCAACCAACCTCTCTCTCTCTCTCTCTCTCTGAATGATTCCTACAACCTCTTCTTCTCTCTCTCTCTCTCTCTCTCTCTCTCTCTCTCTCTCTCTCTCTCTCTCTCTCTCTCTCTCTCTCTCTCTCTCTCTCTCTCTCAGTAGTACCCCCCTCCATATCCTGAACAGAAG
>JABMCL010002826.1:220000-227500 GCA_018857735.1 Alviniconcha marisindica
GTCAGAAATACTTATAAACAGTTTTAACTGTCGAACCCAAGAGTACCTTAACGAATGTAGAAGCCAACATCTGGAAAAAAAGGTGCTGTAACCACATACACATTAAGTCCACTGCGTTAAAGACGTTCACGTGAAAGTGTCCAAGTTTTGCGTGAAGGAAATGTGCAAGCATAAACGTCCTGTTTGAATTGAAAATGACGACGGGGTATCGACCGGTATGGGTGTTTCTTTATGATGTCTCTGCATGCCAGCAACAAATAAATATTTCCAGCTTTGCTAGACTCCCCTCCGCAGCCCGTCGAGCCCATGAAAGTGATACCCGACCATTATTAATGAATTCTAGCTCTAAGGGCTGCTTAAAGCAACCATTCCGGGTGGACGTGATTGGCAGCCGGTGACAGACCCAAAAGCAAAAAGCATTCTCTTCTAAATGGCAGAGCATTTCTAGCAACAGACAAACCAAAACCAAAACCAAGAACACATGGGTTCACATTTGCTTCAAGCACAATGAGCTATTTCCTCTGAGGAGCATGTAGGGGCGGGGCGTTGAGGCCAATCCATATCCGTCCATTAGTTCTGATGCTCGCTTGCTCATATGATGCCTAATTTCGCTAATTCTGCAGCAATGCTTATTTTGATGTTTTTTCCTCTCTCTCTCTCTCTCTCTCTCTCTCTCTCTCTCTCTCTCTCTCTCTCTCTCTCTCTCTCTCTCTCTCTCTCTCGTCAGACGCAAAAGTTTAGGCATCATGCGGGTTACCAGTAACGCTATGCCACTATTTCGTGCACGTAAACGCAACACAGTTAGCTTTTGCTCTCGTTATAAATCGTTCACCCAACAAACTCGCTCCAAACATATTTTAGTTATTTGTTGTCGTACTGGAGTTTTAGCCACAAGCTTGACTGCCTTCGGGAACTCGGGAAAGCAGTGGTTTCGCCAGCCTCCTCATCCGGTCCTCAGCCCAATGTCATCTTTTGAAATCTTGGTAATCACCGACCAGCCCCTGAAGGTGGCGATGGGATCGTGCACTGCAGTGACGCATCTTGCCCACGACTATTGTATAAAAGGCGTTCACGAGGGCCTGCTTTATGCAAGGCGTACCAATTAAGACTGCTGGAGATGGTATAATATTGTCTCCCCGAAGTTAGCTGGCAGCAAAGGCCATGTAGAGTGCGATGATCACAAGATCCAAAGACATTAAAGGTTAAAAAGAACGCTATTTATTATGACAAGACACAACATGCGAAACATAGCACATTCTTCCGAGCACTGGACACCAAAACAACATAACAGAATAGTTCAACCACAAGCAGATAAATATCCTACGTCTCATTTTTCACTGTTTATCTGTGAAGTGTTAGTTTCTAGCTTAAAAAGGGGCTTACCCCGAAAATTCGTATGTTGTGTTTTGTCACAATAAATACCTTTAAAAAACCCAACTTTTATGTGTTTGGATCTTGCTTTAGAACGCCAGCAGTCATTCTTGTTTCAGATTTGTTTGTGATGATCACTATCTGAAGTGACACCGACTCTCTGGCGGCGAGTTTCCCAGCTATTGAGGGCAGAGACATGCTGCTTGCTTATCGCAAGCCTGTTGACTTCCGTTGCGCTTATTTCAGCGGATAGAGGACGCATCCTTTTGCACCCTGGGACCGGCAGAGAAAAAAATCCCTGGCTCCGCATCGACTGAAAGAGTTCCGTGATCTTCTGTTCCAGACCTAATCCGCCCACGTTGTAAATCTCCATTGACATTTGGTCAGATCCAGGAGCTTTGCCACTTGAGAGAAGGCTGATTGCTTTTCTTGGTTTCTTTCAGAGATTATTGTTAGTGCAGACAGATTTTAGACTGTTGGGTGTGGGATGAATGTGCACACTCGTTTCGTTGTGCCAGTCAGAAGGATTACCGGATTTCCCGCGCGATCTGCTCCGCAACTATTCACATATGTCAGAGCTGATCTTCCAGTCGACATCGTCTGTAATGCGGAGGACACAGACACTTCCTTGTTAAGGATGCTCATCAGGGTCCTCATGCACAGGCTGCAAGTACGAACTCCCTGGTGTAGTTAGGGAACCCCCGTGAGTTGTTGTAGTCGGGGTTAGCACACTGAGCAGTTGGCATGCATAGACATGGGACGAACACGTGCACAGCTACTTTGAGGAGGACAATCCCTGAGTTAGGTCAAATCTTTTTGCCGGCCCTTTGCGCATTTCCGGCCCTTTGCGCAGTTGTCATTTCCACCCGCACAATGCGACTAGTCGATTCGTAGGTGGACTGAGCGGTACCGGCCGGGTTCGAGTCTCCGCCACTCCAAAGGTTTAAGTTCAGTGTTGCTTTACTTCCACAGAGACCATAAGTGACCCGTTCTCACCAACTGAGTCTTTAACTCGGAACCGACTTACTGTGCTACAACCGGTGATAGACCAACCGGTGGTGGACTAGCTGTCTGGACTATCACAGACTGGGAGCCCAGGACGGCCACCTCGACTTTCACACAGCTCCTGAGCTCCAGCATTCCAGATTTTCTTTTTATCTGTATCTTTTTATTTTTATTATTTTTTATTATTATATGCAAAGACCTGCTGACATGGTTATTGCAAGTTTGGTGACTTCCTTCGTGTTTATTAAAGTGTACAACGGGAGCGTCCTCCTGTATCCTGGGACTGGAAAAGAAGAAGAAGAAGAAGAAGAAAAGACTAAAACAAAAAACTCCGCTTCGACCGAAGGAGTGCCGTGATTTTATCTACTAGACTTAAGCCGCCCATGTTGTCAATCTCCTCTGCCATTCATTTTGGGTCCAGACCAATCTAGAGCAGTTCATTTATTTGTCTGGAGTACGCCACCAGATACGGAATTTTGTATACAATACTTTTGTTTCTATGTTCTATTGGGTTGCTTGCTTGACTATTAATTTGAAGGATTGGCTGATTCGCTTCTCACATAATTAATTATTTACACATTTATTTACACATTTATCCATATACCTATCAGATGCCAAAATTCTTTCAAGCACTGGACATAGCTCAACCAAAAGCAGATAAGTGGGTTAGCTCTCCATCCCAATTTCATCATTTTTCATCGTTTAATTGTCGTTTTGTAGCTTGATAAAGGGGATTACCCCAACAATTCGCATGTTCGGTTTTGTCCGAATAAATAGTGTTATTCTGAACCTTTTATGTGTTCGCATCTTGTTTTAGAACGTTAGCAGTGTTATTCTTGTTTCAGATATTTATCCATATAATTCGATTTTATTGAATGTTTGTATATATATTTCAGTCAGTTATGGATTAGAACCCCTACACCCCAACCCACCCATATTGACTGCATGTGAGATAATTAATACTGCGCAGTTTGTGGACCGAAAAGCAATGTGTGTGTGTGTGTGTGTGTGTGTGTGTGTGTGTGTGTGTGTGTGTGTGTGTGTGTGTGTGTGTATGTGTGTGTGTGTGTGTGTACTTGTTGTGTGTGTGTGTGTGTGTGGTGTGTGTGTGTGTGTGTGTGTGTGTGTGTGTGTGTGTGTGTGTGTGTGTGTATGTGTATGTACTTGCCTTTGTGTGTGTGTGTGTGTGTGTGTGTGTGTGTGTGTGTGTGTGTGTGTGTGTGTGTGTGTGTCTGCGTGTGTTTGTGAGGGGGGTATATCCTACATAATCGAAATCTAACAGACTGGTCTTATCTTAATATGGCATGTTGCGTGAATTTTCAGAGACTGCCGGCGGTCTGTTCCTATTATAACGTATTGCGTAACTTTTGCAGACTCTGCGCTCACCCGTTCAGTTTGTGTTCTGTTCGAGAATACATTTCGTGAAAGCGGACAGTCTGTTCACTTCCTGTAGTGCCATTCAAATAATTATGCAATTCCACAATAAGTGCGTTACAGTTATTGACATTATTGTGGGTGAATTCTGACAAATTGGTCATTGCCTCCCCCCATCCAAGTAAAACAACAACAACAACAACAACAACAACAACAACACCACACACACACACACACACACACACACACAAACACACACACACACACACAACACACACACACACACACACACACACACACACACACACACACACACACACACACACACAAAAAAAAAGAAGAAAGAAAAAAGAAGAAGAAAAAAAGAAAGACTAAAGAACAAAACAAAAGCGGAATACACAACCACACAAAAACAACAAAAACAAGAACAACAACAAATCCCACCCAAACACACACACACACACACACACACACACACACACACACACACACACACACACACACACACACACACACACACACACACACTAAAAAACTAAACAACAACAAAAACAGCAACAACAACAAACCACCACCACCACCACCGCCACCACCATCGCCACCACCATCGCCACCACCACTACCAACAGCAACAACAACAAAATCCCATGAATTTAGACATCCTGGTGACTGCCCGCCATCAGACCTTTTTTTATTACATTAATTCTGTCAGATTGGCAATTAACTGCCTGTAGTGACATACTGTATAGATTGTGACAGACTGGTCTCTGACCGTAATGATGTATTTCATGACGTCTGCCGAACCAGTCACTGGCTGCAATGACCTGTCACGTCAGTTCTCTGACTGGTCACCATCCGTAATGACAAACTGCACTGCCCGTAATGAGCTATCATGTGGATCCCCTCAGACTGGTCAAGACACTACCATGTGAATTCTGACAGTCTCTGGATACACACACACACACACACACACACACACACACACACACACACACACACACACACACACACACACACACACACACACACACACACACACACGACCTAAAAAACAAAACAACAATAACAGCAACAACAACAAACCACCACCACCACCACCACCACCAACAACAACAACAACAACACCAGCAACAACAAAACCGCACGCATTTTGACATCAGACCTTTTTTATTACATTAATTCTGTCAGATTGGCAATTAACTGCCCGTAATGATATATTTCATGACGTCTGCCAGACCAGTCACTGGCTGCAATGACCTGTCACGTCAGTTCTCTGACTGGTCACCATCCGTAATGACAAACTGCACTGCCCGTAATGAGCTATCATGTGGATCCCCTCAGACTGGTCAAGACACTACCATGTGAATTCTGACAGTCTCTGGATGCACTTCCCGTCATCAAAGCGCCTGCCGCCATAACAAGGTGCTACGATGCAATGTCCGCAATAAATTCGTTCTCAGTTTAGAATCTCTGTCTGTCGTATTATTGATACTGTTTCTGTCGCGGCCGGAACACGAGTTCAAAGCGGTAGTTTACTTCTTTCTTTCCTTTTCGTTCTTTTGTTTTATATTACTTCGATATTATCACCCAGGTGATTGAATAACATACTTCTTTCTTCATATTTTTTCTTCTTTTATGTTACTTCGATATTATCACCCAGGTGATTGAATAACATACTTCTTTCTTCTTCTTTTTTTCTTCTTTTATATTACTTCGATATTATCACACAGATCATCGAATAATACATTTAGCAGGCCTTTGTAATATGCAATGCACACATCAAAGTTGTCGGTGATTGCAATATTCTCTGTCTGCCTGCCTGCCTATACATGTCTGACTCCCTCCATATCAGTCGGTTTGTCTTTCTTGTCGTAGTCTACCGTATTGTGTTACCTATAGACACAAAGGCGATGGCTATCGCCACATATGCCAACATGTAATACCACAGTCATCATTATCACCGTCATTACTATTATGAGGGTGCTGATGGTACTGCTACTACTACTACTACTTGTACATCCACTGGGCTACTATACTACTGCTGCTGCGACTACTTGTACAGCCACTGGGATACTATACTACTGCTGCAGCGACTACTTGTACAGCCACTGGGCTACTATACTACTGCTGCAGCGACTGCTTGTACAGCCACTGGGCTACTATACTACTGCTGCAGCAACTACTTGTACAGCCACTGGGCTACTATACTGCTGCTGCAGCGACTACTTGTACAGCCACTGGGCTACTATACTACTGCTGCAGCGACTACTTGTACAGCCACTGGGATACTATACTACTGCTGCCGCTACTGCTTGTACAGCCACTGGGCTACTATACTACTGTTGCTGGTACTACCTGTACAGTCACTGGGCTATTATACTATTACTGCTACTGCTACTACTTGTACAGCCACTGGGCTACTATACTATTGCTGCTGCTACTACCTGTACAGTCACTGGGCTATTATACTATTACTGCTACTGCTACTACTTGTACAGCCACTGGGCTACTATACTATTGCTGCTGCTACTACCTGTACAGTCACTGGGCTACTATACTATTACTGCTACTGCTACTACTTGTACAGCCACTGGGCTACTATACTATTACTGCTACTGCTACTACTTGTACAGCCACTGGGCTACTATACTATTACTGCTACTGCTACTTTGTACAGCCACTGGGCTACTATACTATTGCTGCTGCTACTACCTGTACAGTCACTGGGCTACTATACTATTACTGCTACTGCTACTACTTGTACAGCCACTGGGATACTATACTACTGCTGCCGCTACTGCTTGTACAGCCACTGGGCTACTATACTATTACTGCTACTACTTGTACAGCCACTGGGCTACTATACTATTGCTGCTGCTACTACCTGTACAGTCACTGGGCTACTATACTATTACTGCTACTGCTACTACTTGTACAGCCACTGGGCTACTATACTATTGCTGCTGCTACTACCTGTACAGTCACTGGGCTACTATACTATTACTGCTACTGCTACTACTTGTACAGCCACTGGGCTACTATACTATTGCTGCTGCTACTACCTGTACAGTCACTGGGCTATTATACTATTACTGCTACTGCTACTACTTGTACAGCCACTGGGCTACTATACTATTACTGCTACTGCTACTACTTGTACAGCCACTGGGCTATTATACTATTACTGCTACTGCTACTACCTGTACAGCCACTGGGCTACTATACTGTTGCTGCTGCTACTACCTGTACAGTCACTGGGCTACTATACTATTACTGCTACTGCTACTACTTGTACAGCCACTGGGCTACTATACAAGTAGTATAGGGGCGGAACGATGAAGGACCACCAATGTTGGTGCTATTAACGCTACTTCTACTGCAAATACTGCTACACACGCATACACACACACTGCTACTAATGGTATACTTATGCAGCGCGCGCACACACACATACGCACACACACACACACACACACACACACACACACACACACACACACACACACGCACACGCGCACACACTCACACACACACACACACACACACACGAACACACGAGCACACACACAAACGCACAGACAGACAGACAGACAGACAGACAGACACAGACACACACACACACACACACACACACACACACACACACACACACACACACACACGTACACTCTCACTCACACACACACACACACACACACACACACACACACACACACACACACACACACACACACACACACACACACACAC